>CM031239.1:392201992-392454492 GCA_018340775.1 Taxus wallichiana var. yunnanensis | reverse complement strand
TTGTTCAAAATATCAGCTAGATTGATTAAAAACACTTTGTATAATCATCATTCTAGATTGAGAGATGTTGAATCTCATTTTTATGCTTTGGGATCCTCCTCATGCTTTTAAATGAGCATGATTGGTGGCAACAAGCTTATATAAACTTTGAAACAACAAGATTCCTTATATAAAAACACTTCTCATGTATGAAATTCTCCATTTCCCATAAAAACCTTTATCTTTATCCTTCTTCTCATGGATGGTGTTTCACAATCTTCATACTTACCTTCTTCTACATTCTTCTCAACAAACTCCTCTATTTTAGTGTTTGGCTCAGATTATCCTCCTCAGCCTCGAAGATGAAGTTTAATATCTCAAAATCATCCTCCACAACCTCATGAAACTAAATTTGACTTACCTTTATGTTTAAATATATCCTTGGTGATTGATAATTAAAATATTCAAGGAGGGAAGTAAGTTATAAACATGTAGAAAAATAAGGATCATTGTATTCGGTCAAAACATCTTTCTCTCCTTCCCCTTTTTCCTTAGGATCTACTTGATCGCTATCTAAATTTTTTGATCTTTCTCCATGGTGGACACCTTTTTGATAGGTAAATGTTATCTCTCATCATCAGAATCAAATTCATGTCAATATGATATTTTTATACCATGATATGGTAAGATAAAGCTTGTCTAGAATGGGCATGACACCCTCAGCAAGAAGTTATCCATTATATATTTTCTTAATTAGGGTATCATGAATCTTAACTTCACTGATTTCCTCTTCTTAAACCTTAAAATAATCCTTCCTCTTATGCTTATGCCTCTCCAACTCAAGGGATTTAAAAATAACATGTCTTACTTTCTATTATCCATGATAATCTTCCAATATGGTTGAAGTTTTGGCATTGAGAGTTTCTTTGGATTGTTTCGGTTAGTGTTTTGTGTTCCCATCATTATAGAAATTACAAATACCTCAATCCAATAGAATGGTTGGGTAATTATTCTTGGTTGGATTTAGGTAAAGCATAGGAATGGTATGTCAAATACCACATCTCCTCAAAATCTATGAAAAACTTTGGAGAACTAGGTAATGCCTTGGGTGGAGGTGGAGGGAAACTTACAAAACATAAGGGATTATTGGGACAAAACAATTTTTTTGGAGAGAAAATGGGTAAGTGTATGGAAATGGGGGCCAAAGGGGGTCTTAGATGGAAATGTTTTTATGAGAAATAAGAAAATTCAACTCGTACGAGTTATTTGAGATAGTTACACTCAAATTTTGAAAATGTTTTGAGAACATGAATTGTGAGCATTTCGATTCTAGTTTCTAAACTATTTTTTTAAATGGTTAAGATTAAAAGTGGGTTAAAGATCTAAAATGTCAATAGGTGCTCCTATTTTTGTATAAAACACATAGTAGGTAGTTAGTCACCCCCTCAATTTTTTTAGCACTATTTCATATTTTTAAAACCCTTTGATAGAAAGATAAATAGGAGCATCTAGTTGTGGGATAGATTTTACTTTTATATTTTTATGTGAGTATTTATTTTTATGATTTTCCAAGTACAAAGATTTTAAAATTTTAAAATTAATGAATAGTCAATCATGCCCTCCCTAACTACCTCAAAAATATTAAAAATTAGATTTGTTTTAATATGTATGGAATTAGTCCTAGTTTCAAATCGTATAACTTTTATTCAATTTGGAGAAGTGAAACAAGAGATACATGACAAAAGATAGGTGTTTATAATCTCTAAAAATAGAGGTATATAAAACATAGTTTGAAATAAATATAAATGGAAACCTTCCAATTGTGTAATATATATATATATAATATATATATATATATATAGAAAGAGGATAGTTTTATTTATGTTGTACGAATATTTTTAAGAAAGATTGCAATCATTTTCGTAGGATGCATCATGGTGGAAGATGATTTTATGTATTCTTAGTCAAAAATGGGGAATTTGTTGTGTGGTAACAAACCTACAAGGCTCAGGTTTAGGAAACCAAAGCATTTATAATCCTACTAGATTTTGGGTTGTGTGCATAAGTCAAGGAACGTGTACACGCTATATAACATGTAAGCATTCCTTAGTTTATGCAGCTAGCTAATATATGTGTTTGTGGGAGCTTGTTATTTACAAAAATAAATGTTGAAGTATAATAAATTAGGATCACTCTACACCTTATGGAACTAGTCTCACAGCTCCATGAGTCATGGTTTAGGAGATAGTTTTTCATAATCTAATCTAATACATAGTACTTTTCAAGCTTTCATATTCATTCTAATGTTTTTAGGGTTAAAATTATACAATCGATGTCTATTTTAGGAATTAATATAGTCATTATTGAGGTTTTGGGGCCTTTTGGATTGTTTAGTGACATTTGTAGGAGTGTTAGATGTGTCAAAATTAGATGTTACAAACCTCAAAACTCTTAAAGATAACAATGCAAATATATGGACTCATGAAATTCCTTATGATGCATAACAAATCAAAACACATGTACATGTTTTTTTTAATTTGAAAATCCTGGACGATATCTATAGATAATACTCCCACTATTTGGACTCTTACAAAAAAATCCTAAAGCTATTAGAATGGTGTTTCTTCATGACCTTTGAAAAGTTTCACTTGTTCCATGAACTCGAGCGTGTCTCTCTAATCCTTAGGTCAGTCTAGCCCCTCTAATGGTATACTTGACTCACTTCGTGAACACATTGTGATCTTTAACTTGTGTAATCAATGCACATTATGCAATTCAATTGTTGCACAAAGCATTGATGAGATCTTTGCATACTTTTGCCATCACACAAATTTTGTGTTACACTTTCCTTTCTCCATTATCTTTCTCATTGTCCTTATGTATGCCCATACTTAACTAATATTAAAAAAATTATGTAATAAATTCAATTCCCCCATGATACTCCTACATCACAAATTGCATCTTCAATTTAAATCAAATTGACTGATTGATTTATGCCTAGAGTTTTAGTTAGTCCTAATGAAGTAAAAAATCAAATCAAATAGTTCCAATAAGTTTCACATGGCTCAATTTAATCAATATTTCTTCTCTTATTGAACCAATCAACTAACTATGCAATGCATAGTATAATTAGGGGTCTAATTGAGTCCAAATTCACATCACATAGTAACAACTATGATTAGGGTCTCAAATTTTCCTAAATTGTCTCTTTAGTTGAACGAATTGACTAATGACGACATGAAAGGTGGTGACCACTTGAAAAAAATTGTAGAGTTAACACAATGGAATGAAACTCAATGGTTTCTTCTCATTCACTCAATGGCCTTGTTGTCATGCTAAATGTCTAGCATGCAAAATTTAAAATTTTGGTGATGACAACCAAACCCACACTTGAAATTCTCTTTCCGATCAATGTAAACATTTCCTACAGCCAGCATTTCAACTGAATCACCCTCATTTTGGTCATGAGGAACGTGTTGACATTATTTTAAAGTATGTTTCATGTGAAGGGAAGTTTATCTAGATTATTCATGAGGTTATGAAGATCCAAATAAAGAACAATTATCCGAGAGGCTTCAAAAGGGATTTTTTGGTCTTTTTGTCACTTGTGAACATCCTCCGTAAGATTACAAGAAAAATTTAAAATATTTAGGAGTTATATAAGAGATAAATGAAGTTTTATGAGGTAGTTTAGGAATATTCTACAGACATAATTGATTTCAGTAACAAGTTGAGCAAAATTGGGTCTTTTGGGCAAGGAAATGTAGAATACATGTTCCAAAGGAGCTAGTCACCGTGTTGGAAGGGCTTTAGGAGCCTCATGAATTTTTGGGAGATTATATCGTAGGAATTGGAAATATGATAGGGCTTACTTCATAGTGCAATAATCATGGAAGAATTATGGGAGTATAAAATGTAGAAAACTATCCACCATTGTAGCATAAGGGTCTTTTTACAAGGTGGAATTTTCTCAAAGGATTTCAAACACCTCGGGAAGATTTAGGAGCCTAACCAAAGGTCAAAGTGGATTAAATTGGACCCTCATCATGGTCCATGTGTTAGATTGTTTCATACGCATTCTCGCATCTGGCAGCAACTCATCTTATTAGTGCACTTGCAAGGGCTAAAGTAGAAAATAGACTGAAAAGGAAATTTTCAAGATGAATCATTTAGTAAAAATAGATCTACACGCTGCAGAAAGGTCTTCATTACGAGATAAAATACTAATAATACCAAGGGAATCATGTACATAAATATTTCATGATATTTTGTTTTTTAACCGACCCTTAGTTACTCCAAAACATATACGGTATCTCTAGGTCGAAAGGGTCTTGCTACTAAGTTAGCTTTACCAATACAAAAAAATTTAGCTGAAATATGTTGTGTATGTCCATGCTAATTGGGCCTTTATTTTATTTATTCTTTGACTTTCGACTTCGAACAGTCGACCATGCAGTTTGTTGTGCTGTATACGGTCATCTATAACATACATGCTAAATCTCAAGAAAAATAAATAAATAAAATTTAATGAGGCAAGGAAATGGATTCGTCACACAGCAGTAGATTGACAAAAATTATTGGGCGTTCAAATTTTCCTCCTTATATTACACTGTATGATCTTACTTATATTACACAGTTTCAAATTTGATTAGAATAATGACAGAGGAGAAATGCAAATCAAGCTTAATTTGAACGGTGTGAATGAAGCTCATACCAATAATGGAAACATGTTGCAGAGTGGTTAATTTATTTCTATATAAAACAAGAAAATGATCGAAATTCTATTATGGAAGAAAGATGCGACTCGGACTCTATTTTCGATTGGTCTAAAAAATTTCTTTATCCAATTGTGGAGGCATATTTTATAAACTTGATCACCTGTTTATTGTTTGAAAGGAAATAGGAGATCCTAAATCTGGTTGTTATATAGAATATCTGCAAAAGGCTTTAGATCATCAACTTGGGCATCCTCCCATTCCTAATGAATATGAAGATAATTGTGCGCCGTGGTAGAAAAATGATCTAGTCGACTTGGACTTGAATGTGGATTTCAATGAAAGAAAAGCTGAAGATTCAAATTTGACGTACTTCATCCCCTCAACAATGTTCGAGATTCTGATAAGAGCTATGGTGGTTTTTTGCAGTCGTGCAATGCAAATTTAGTAATTCACTATTTAGGAAATCCACTAAGGGATTCGTACAGAGTGCAACATAATTGTTATATATGTCAAGAGAGTTTCATTATATTTGTAAGGAATAGTCGATCTATTTTATAGGTTAGTATTGTTGAAATGTTGATCAATTAATGGACTAGGTGTTCATTTTTCATGCACACTTGTATACCTATCATTATTTTACATTTTATATGAATTGTGAGTTTCATAAAGGTTCTTTAAAATCTTTGAACACACTTTTAAAACTATTTCATTGTTTCTATTAAATTGACAATAATTGATTGATTCCATTTATTTCCGGTAAAAGTTTGAATTATTCAATCGGAAGATTTAAAAACGAAATTTTGGAATATATTGACAAACAATCACGTAATTGGAAAATATATTCTTCTACTATCTTTTCTTTCAATCGACATTGAACACACTCTAGTGGTATTCCCCAAATGGGTATGAAGCCCTAGACAAACTAGGCAATTGCCTAGGGTGCCAATGTACAAAAGGCATCATCCGAGAGGTTACTTATTATTCTTAGCTATGATTTTGCGGAGTCATTAGCTTACAACCATTTGAACAAAAGTTTGAAGATGGAAATTCATAGGCAATATCGATGTACCATATATTATCTATAGTAACCATAATAAAGATCGTTACATATTTATATTGATTTTTATTTTTAGAAAGCAATTACAATCACATTACTTTTAAACTTTTGAGACTTTTATAATCTATTATGAAGGTTAATTTATATGCATCTAAACTTTATTATAAAAATAGAAAATGACTTGTACAATCTATTATGAAGGTTAATGTAGCAGCCAAGAGTGGCTTGAGTAATGGAAACTATATTGTCTGGATTCAACATTGTTCAAAAAAATTGAGATAAGACCTATGTGGCATAAGTCAGGTTTTTATTTAAGTTAACATAATGCCAACTATAGAAATAAGAGCATACTCTTGGATAGTGTTGTTAGTGATTTGTTATTTAATCTTTTATTTTTATACCCATTTGTATTAGATAGCAGAAAAAAATTGGTTTTATTTTCCCAAATACATAAGAAAAATGAGAAATGATCTACGTAAGATTAATTTGAACAAGAAGCTAAAATGAATCTTCAACAAATGTGGAGTGCCAAATCCTTTGGTAGTTTAAGATGAAGAATAAAATATTTTTGTTTATCAAAACAATTGTAAGGGCTCCTTCCACATTGATTAAATTAAATTGCAAAGACATCTTGCATGGTGAAAGTGTATAATCATGCCGCTAAGAATCTATTAGAGATGCAAAAGATCAAATTTCACCCAAAACTATTGATAAAACTCTATTAATCATATATTCGAAAATGAACACATCTTAGAAGGGTTAGGTCTTCCACTTGATTAGTGTCTCGTATATATAAATGCAAATATATGTGTGAAAACATAAATTACACTCCCATCATTGCATCCAATTTATTTTGTATATATATCTCACCACACTCAACAATTTGAAGATGAGAGTATAAATTTTACTCAAAAATACTCAAATGAATAGCTGAAAATTTGAAATATTTTTCAGACATATCAATAGTAAATAGAACTTCTATTAATCTATTATAAAATATTTACGCTTGAAGGAATTTCTCTATTGGGTTATGCATTTTTGGGGCTAACACAGTCAGAATTTGGGTGGTTGATATTCATGGTACGTAATCATTGAAATCCAACTAAGCAAAGGTTCCATCCGGAGGCTCGAGGATCCCAAAGTGAGTAAAAGGTGACCAAAAAATGCGCAGCACACAGATTGTTCTTTCTTAGGGATAAATGTAGCAAAGTGGATGACAAAGGATCGATGAGCGTCGATGAGAGATGTACTACATGGGACAGAAAAGTTCAAGTGGCCCTGTTAGTGAAGTCAGAGTTACATGTGCGGAGAGAGTGGAATCTTAATAGTGCAACACTTGGAGTAGCATAGGTGGATGAGCAAGTAAGCTATATGGTTTCTTTTTTTATACAGGGCATTAATCATCTTACAAAAAGAGGAAGCTTCAAACAACTATCGAATTCTACAGTGAATGTTTTTGTGTTTGCACTTTTTGCAGTTGGTATGGGGTCTATTTTTTTAGTACTTGGTTCTTGTGAGTTGGATGTTGCATCTGGATAGTTGTTTACTCTTTTTCTGAAATTTCTTCTAGATATTAGTTATTCTCACTTCAAAAGGCCAATTGTGTCTGTTTACAAAAGAAGGAATGGAACTGGACCGATCTAGGCTACCCATTGAGGATGGTGGTCTAGATTTTGCTGTTATATATCACACCTACTTCATCAATTCATTTGGAAATCCTGAGAAGTCTTATCAAATTTCTATTGCGGTCAGAGGAGCAACTTTATATTTATTGGGACCTTCTCAGCTTTTAGATCTCACTGCATCTTGTAGAAGGAACCAATTTAGGATCTCCAAAATGCAGTAATAGGATTGGTGCCCTTGGCGATGGAGCTGTATGATGGAAATGCACAAGGTGTGATAGGGCTTCCAAGGACGCTGGATGCTCATGAGGCCATAATGCCCTTTCTTCTGTAGTTGCTCTCTGCTTATGTAGATGAAGCTTTTTCTTATATCTCATTGGCTTTTAGCAACCAACACAGAAAGCTGGAAGCAGATGTACAAATCAAATAATATTTTGCACGAGTTGGAGGTGTGGCTATAGAGTTTTGTGTGCACATAAAGAAGACTGATGTGCTTTTTGACAACATTCTTTCCAAATTTCTAGGAGTTCAACATGGAGGTAAGTTTTTTTTTTAACATTTCTCAGATATTTTCCTAGAGTCAATCCCATACAGTTATATTCTAGAAGTCTAGAATCTATAAAAAAGTGTGGGACACATCTTGGGGCTAATAAATACTGATTGTAATATCTTTAATTTATTAGTAATATAATAAATATGTATTTTGATGTCTCTTCTATTGTTGTATTTTGATGGCTATGTTATTAAATAGGCTCAAGCATGTAATTTTTGTTTTAGAAAGCTGCATGAAATTCTCTTGTCATTCTCACTTTTCCATGCTATGTTATCCCAGGTACATTTTTAGAATTGCTTGAGCCTTATATATTAAAGGATATGCTTGGAGGTCTACCTCCCAAGGTATTCACAAAGAATTTCCATGAACTGCTAAATTCTCTTACTATGCACATTGTAAGTGTTATTGGCATTATTTTATTCTCTATTTGAACATCACATGTAATGCACGCACTAGTAGAACACTATCGCCAAAAAGGATGGTAGAGTGAATTGAACAATGAGTGTTGCACATGGACATTGCTTCCTTGGATTTCAATCAAGTCTGCATTTGTGAAGTACCTACCATCACATTAGACTTTATTGTTTGTATGCTACTTATATTTTATAGTTGAAGCTATAACATATATGTCTAATAAAATCCCATGAAGTGTGTTAGGAATGAAGTCATGGGAATTTAGTTCAGTTCAAAGATTTAGGTGGATTGATGTATATTGGAGCAAGGAAATCATTGTTACACACTCATCTCTTGTAGGTGGTGAGGTTGTGTAGAGAACATGGACTTTATAGTGCATTGATATATCTATTCAACAGAGGTTTGGATGATTTCAAGGCACCCTTGGAGGAATTGTTGGCAGTTGCTCAAGACCAAAAAAAGGACCTAATACACAAGCTTTTAGGTGTGTTTCTAGATCATAATATTGAGACAAACTACTTTTGAATAATATATTGGATTTATGTCATTGTGTTTCAATAGGCATATGCAGAACATCCATCTCATATTTGTTATTGTGGTGGACATCCATCTCATATTTTTTATTCTTATTCTCAATATTTATTTTTGAATTCTTTATGAATTTTTTCATAGGTTTCTTTTACTTTGTAATTTCAAATGCATTCATCTAGGTTGCATCTTCAATTTATCTACAATCCCATTTCATCACACATTCTTAATTTTTTTGGTTACTTTATGATTCAAAAATCAATCACCTTTTCAACTTCTTCCAACTGTTGTTTCCAACACTAAATATTAATTGTATATGCCATTACCTGGAGCTTCTATTTATCTTCTATGGTAGATAAGTAAAAATATTCAACACCGACATATTTCTTGAGCTTCTACTTATCTTATATACTTATCAAAAATCTCCATCTAAGAGGAAGAATGACCAAGTCATGTCAAAAATTCCTTTCCTTTCATTCGGATCTAAGTTTGTTATTAGTTGTGTATCCAAAGTTTTATTTGATCTAAATTTTTATGGTTTTTCAACATTTTGTTTGTTTGTGATCTGTAGAAAAACAAGTGGAAGGTGGTTGAGATGCATGTTGTTTCTGTGCCCATTAGAAGCACACAAGGACCAAAACCCTCTCTTCCTTGACATCATGAATTTATTTCTATAGACCCATGCCAGGGCTTTACATTCATTATGTTTATAGATCCATTCAAGCAATTTGAATCCTTTATTTCCTCGAATATGTATGATAATTTCCTATATGGAATAAACATTCTTGTTAAAATGAGTGTTATATCTGTGTGGAAAATCAATTATTTTGAGGATTTGTGGAGTGCAGTCATATAGCCATGGATGTGAAACACAAGTGTATATTCAATGCTCTCACATCTGAGTTTGTAGTTACAATAATAGTAATGCATATGTATTGATTGGAATTTTTTCTTTCTTATATGTTAATGGTAACCGATACATTCTTGTTCTATTTTACAAGTACTTAGTTATAATGAGAAGCCCGTGACTTGTGAAATGGAGGTCGGGGGTCGAGTCTAGTCCAATATGTGGGACAAAATTCTTGTCATAAGACATAAATGAAGAGCATGTTTCTTGAGATGGGCGTTGCAGACATGGCAACATTGGTGCATCTGTAGTCGAAGCAAGTGAAGGGAAAATGTGGGATGAGAGGTTTTGAAGATTTTGGCAAATTGTGTTATTAGGCCTTTCTCATTGAAGGAACTAGAGGAAGAGTTTCATTGATTCTAGAAATATTGTCTCGAAAGGATAGCTTCAGGAAATGTTTCTTTGTAAAATTAGGGACCACAAAAATATATGTGGATTTTAGGCTTCTACATGACTGCAACTTTTCATAACTGTGATGTTATCACACTGAAAAAAACAGTGTGATACCTAATTTTGGAATGTAATTAGTTAATTGTGTTGGTGTAGTACATTTGTGTGTTAGTATTTTTAATATATTGTAAATATGGTGGGGCCCGAGTGCTTGTCAGCCACCCACCCAATTTATAAGCCCCCAGGCCCCAAGGGATCGGTTACCCTTGCATTTACACAACCAATAGTGTGCCAAGAAGTGTGCCCTCTAAAAAATTGTAAAGATAGTTATAGTTATGATTATTAATTTTTCGTTTAAATCAATACATTATATCATGTGTTATATTTATGCCAAAAGGCGTTACCATTTGGAACTTGAGGTTGGTCTGTACTATTAATGGCCCGCCTCCAAAATCTTGTGCTTTCATGTGTCAATTCGTGGAACATGCACAATGCACATGAATAATGAAAATCATGAACATTAAACATTATGAACAATGTCCTTGTTAATAGTTATGTGTGAATAGTGTCGCACATCATGGGTTAAATTTGATGTTCATTTAGATGTTTTTGTGATTTTAGTCATAAAATACTTGTAAATATTTGAAATAAACATCACATGCGATGTCAAACATTAAATTTGATGTTAGTTTAAATGTTTTTGTGATTTTAGCCATAAAATACTTACAACTATTTGAAATAATAACAACCCTGACTAAGGGACCCCTCCATATAGCTAAAGAAGACATGGTGCAACGTTATTCTTAAGCTTGATACTCTCTTTGATTAAGTTGCCTCATGTTACTCAATACTTATTTCATCATACCCGCACACCACCCACAAAAGATTCTTTACCTTTTTTTCTTGTGAAAATATTGGTCGATGGTCAAATGATAATCGCTTGTATGGGAACCACCATATTTGCAAATTTCCTCACAAATCTAAATATAATACATCAATTTACACTACAAAATCACTTTTTCACATTATTTTAAAAAAAGTTATTGTTCCTAAGCTCATGTCAATGGTAAACTTGGTGTATATGCTCTGGTCAAGGTTGTTGTTTGGTCTAGGGAGGTTCTGTTCAACATAACATGGTTGGAGATTCTCACAAGGAAATTTTTAGTGGCGAATTTTTGTAATCTCACGAAAATCAAGGATTATGGAAATTGAATTGGCAAATATTCTGTGATTCGTAGCTGACTTATTTGCCAAAAAAATTGACCGACATGTCCCTTATACTATTCATTTCACCTAGATTTTACACATATATAAGATCTTATGAATGTAATTCACCACCATTTCAAATCATTTCATGCGCATATTCACCAAAGTAAACATAAGCAACCTCTCATCCATCCAACTCAGAGTCGTCCAACCCTAAGCCATCCAACACCTGAGTCATCCAATCCCTCATCCGTCCAACCCCTCATCTTTCCAACCTCTCATATATCCAACCCTTCATCCGTCGACCCCTCATCCTTCCAACACCTCATCTATCCAACACCTCATCCATACAACCCCTCATCTGTCCAACCCTCATCCGTCCAATCTTAACCTAGATCATTCCAACCACTCGATCATCCAAACCTTTTCCATTCAACCACGAGTCGCCCAAGCCTTTTTGTCCAACCCTTTACCGTCCAACCACTACTGTCTAACCCTAAACTGTCCAATCTCATAGCCTTCAAACATAAGAGTCGTCCCTAAGCAATCATGGATACTAGAAATCAGGGTAAGAAGGTTACTAATTCAGCCATGGATAAAAAATACTTTGCTTGGTTATTTTTGAAAATCACCAAAAACGAAGGGGGTTTCGCATTAGCTGAAAATATTAGTATGTTGCATGTGCTATTTAAGGTTATTTAATCTTACAGTATTTAATAATTATGTTTTTCATAGTGCTCTTGGAACTCTTTCATCTTTGTGTAAAAATTTAACTATAGATAAAATTAATACTATATTTGTAATAATTTTATAGAATTATATGCAGACATTTCAGAAATTCCTTCACAAAATAATCAATTTAAAGATATTGATGATCCATTATATGTTGAGGAAAATATTATGTCCCTTGATGACATAGAAGAACAAGAAAATTCATTGAATTCTCATGATACACCAACAGAGGAAGCTTCTACTCCAAGGTCTATTTCTAGAAAAAGGAGACATGAGAATCAAGATATTCCTGCTAAGAGCCCAAATGCAAAATTTGAACCCCAAGGAAAAAAAGAAAATATGTCAAAAGAAAGAGGACAAACTGGACAATTGGAAGGAAATTCCAATTTGAATGGGCTGCAAAATATCTTTATTGAACCTGTGTACACTAAAAATGGTAATGATGTTCCAACACAATTTTGATGCAAAATATGTGGTTGGAAACAGGAGAAGGATCATACGATGTAGCTCAAACTGGACACAATTGAAAAGTATTTTGGGAAAATATACATTTCCCAAAAGCAAAAGGATGGAAGCATAGTCAAAACATATAAATGGAAAGATGTAAAAGATTGTCTACATGTCAAATACATAGAAGAATATGAAAAGGAATAAAAACATATGAAATATGTGAATGAAAAATGTGGGACCATAGTAGTAAGATTGAGAAAATCTATGGAGGCAGAAATGCATGTAAAAACTATTCGGTTTGCTCTACGTAATCCATATATTGAAAAGGGGAAGACCGATGATAGAAAAGAAAAAAAAATTATCACGTTATTGGTCTACATAATGTTCTTCAATCTCGTTGGTCGATACAAACGGCTAGTAAATTGCAAAATGTCTATCCCTAGTAGAAAAGGAGGATCTCGAAATTGTGTGTTCAAAAGGCTAAGTATATTTCCTTGAATAGATGAGGTTACTGTAGTTGATAATACTTCATGGATTTGTATTCATGTTTATACATTTGCTAATGAAATAAGAACTCCACACCTCTTAGAAATTCATAAAATGACTGAGAATTGTAATTCTAAAAATATTTATAAATTGGTGTTCTCAAATATGAAGGATTTTGTTGGAATGGATGACTTTGCCATTGCAACATAATTAGTTTGTGTCGGAACCGATGGTGCAACTGTAATGCAGGGATCCAGAAATGGTCTCTGGGTTAGACTTCAAACAACTATTGCTTCGTATATGGTTGTTGTCCATTGTATGGCCCATAGAATGAATCGGGTTAAAAATTGTGAGCACATTTAAAAATGTAGCTAGAGTGGAGGAATTGATATGTGACTTACATGCTTATTATTCTATCTCACGAAATTTAAAAAAAAAATCGGCTAGCCACTATCTTTTAATTCCTATGCCAGTGTCAGAATTGTGACAACACACCTGTCACATGGTGAACTTAACTAACATATTGAATTTCTTATGTAGCAGGAGAAGCTTGATCTTTTTCTTGCATTAGAGGTGGAGGAATTTGCTATGTCAGAAAGAGATATCTACTATAACTCCTGATGCCTGCAAATCTCATGCAGTGGTATTGATATTTTCAAGAATATTCAGTTCCTCCCTCGCTACATCTCTTGTTGTCAAAAGTGTTGCATCTGCATCTGTCTTTTCCTTCAGTAATATTTATGGATCCATCTTATGCTCCTTGATTATTCTTCTCAATGTATTATTTTGTTTATTTATTATTATTAGTTTTTCTTTCAATTGTACCAATGAATTCGGGCTTTTGCGGGCATTCTTTAAATGTGCTTCAAAAATAGTTACTTCTTTCTTTAAATTTCTATATTTTTCCTGCAAAATAGAAATACCAAATTTTAGTTTATTAGATAAGTTAAAAAAATATATTACAGTGCTTATAATATTAGGATTTTTATGTAAAACATAAATCCCACTCACCACAACTTTTTCTTTTTCAGCATTTTCTATTAAAACATTTATCTAGTCTTTTTCCCATTTGTTGTAGTAAGCTTGTGCTTCAGCATTCAAATTCTCCAACCTATTTAACATTATGTCTATAATTTCATCGTTTTAATTATTAGCATAGGAAATCATCCTTGACTAAGCTTTATTTAGTAAAACGTCCTGCCTTTCCGGTTGGCTCTCTATAGAAGTGAACAATGAATGCCTTTGAGCATGATTATGGTACTTGTATTTATTTATTTTATCAAAAAAAAATCTCTTCCCTCCCAAGACCACACCAAATCCACATTAGAAATTACAACCTCTTGAATTTTTTCCCCCATACTATCTGATATCATATTTGCTAATATAAAATGTGTCTTTTCATCATATGTTTTTGGAGTGTTTGATGGAGGAGGAGAGTCATTGTCATCCATCATGCACATTTTGTTTTTGTTGTGGTTGAGGTGGAGTAGATTAAATCATATCATGAGAGTCAAAATAGTTTCCCTTGTCAAGATCGCGATGCATCGAACCCCAAATACTCCTCGTCAAGGGTAATGTTGTTGAAAATTTGTGAGGCCATTACACTTAAAACACCTCCTAGTGAGAGTCCAGAAATTTTGTTGTTGCAGGATGAACTATTCAGCTGATTCTACAGAAACCTTATATTCTTGCCTGCAGTTCTTCTTTTTGTTTGCACTGAACGTGTTGGCGGTATTGGTGGCCTCCTTGCAAGTGGAATGTTCTCAGAAGATATATTACCTGCAAGATGCAAACAACAAATTGTTAGAAGCCATTATATGGTTAGGCCTTGTAAATTCTAAAAATTAGTAACGTAATAAAACACGCAAAATTAAATATTACAATTTTCCTTTCACGTTTGGAGACGCAAGCGTAACATTTCAATCTTGTGCATCATAATGATTTTGATCATCATCAAACATTTCAATAATTTTTAAATACAATAAATGTAAAAAGATCGGTAGAAAATTAGAAATATTAAAATACAATACTAATTACATAATCTATATTAGTTGTTTGAATTAGTTAATTATATCAATAGAAAATTTCATACCTAAAGTTAAATGTGATGGTAGACATGATGGACATAGCGACCCCCGGGTTACTTTTGACGATGTGGTCTTACTTGGTGTTGATTCTTGAATCCATGTCAAAATAAGTAGAGACCTCTACAAGGGATTTTCTGGAGAAATTGCCTCCTTAGGAGTTGTTGTAGCAATAATTCTTCTCTGTAATAGAAAATCTTACAATTATTATTTTATTGAAAAATATTGAATTTGAAATCGTTATAACAAGAAAACTGTAAAAGTAACAATTACTTGTTGTTCTTCAAGAGTTAGACCAATCATTTTATCATTAATTGCAGTTGGAATTTTAGCTTTTTGAAATTCATAGAACACTTCCTGATAGAAAGCAATAATAAAATTGCAACAAGAGAATACAGTCTTGGATTTATCAAATTGATTGGCATTGTGGGCATGGGAAACATCTGTTTTTATTTGATTGGAAAAATATGTGCACCAATCGAATTGTTGACTTGCTAGTGTCCACAATAAATATTGAACTACCTAATACAGAATATCTATAGATCTTCCCTGTAATACAATCCTAGCCTGAAAAAGTGATGCAACTGTAAGAAATAATTGGTTTGTAATACCTTGAATAATTAGGCCTCGTGATGAACAATTAAGAGGAGCTCCAATAACAGAAAAAATGTTTAAGGATTGGGTGGTGGAAAAATGTTAAGAGAAAAAGAATTTGAAAATAATAAACTTACCATCAACTTGCACACTGTAGTAAAACTCCAAATACTTTTGTCTTAAATCTGTAAGGATAGTTTTTGTAGTAGTGGTGGCTTATTTTTTAATGGTAAACCAGGTAACCAATATACGTCTGCGGTTTCAATTGTGAATGAAATTTGACGATGTCTCGGATGCACCAAGAGAACGAAAAATTTTCCATCATTCTCGTTGTAAGAGGTGAGAACGTAATCAAGCACTGAAGTATCATTATCAAATTGGGGCATCTCCAAAAGCCTGGTAAATTCTGATTTTTTAGCCAATCCTTTTGTGCATCTTTTGCTTTCATAAGGGCTATAATCTATGGGCACATGAGGTTTTTGTATTGGAATTTTGGTGTAGGAGTAGATGTGGTGCTTGCCATTGTTGAAATTTGGAAGAACTTTGAAAATTGGAGAGCTCAAAGCATTGGAAATTTTTGTAGAAAAGTGAAGAAATTAACCTTATAGGGATATTTATAGGGTTCTGAATGGGTCAAAGGACACATGGCTGAAAATTATTGGCTAGCCAATGTGGCCGCCTAACCCATAATTAATGAACCCGTCCAATACTTAGTCGTCCAACCATTAGCCATCCAACCCTTCAACCGACCAACCTACCGTCCAACCCTTTGCCATCCAACTCCTTAACCATCCAACCCATCAACCATCCAACCCACCAACCCAACCCATAGCCCAACCCATAGCCGTCCAACCCCTCTACCATCCAATGCCTTTAACCATCCATCCCACCCATCCAACCCTGGGTCATCCAACTCCCAACTGTCCTACCCACCCATCCAACCCATCCAACCCCATGCCCACAAAACCCACCCGTTTAACCCATACCCATCCAACTCTTACCCCGTCTAACCCTTTGCCGACAAACCCTTAGGCTGCCTAACCTTCCCCCGTCCAACCCACTCATCCAACCCCTTTCCCGTCAACCCACCCATCCAATACTTCGCCATACAATCAACCCTTCCTACCCAACCATCCAACCCCATCCAACCCATTCGTACAAACCTTAGCAGTCCAACCTTCTCATCCAACCCTTTGTCATCCAACCCTTGATCACCCAACCCCTTAATTTCCAACCACCCAACGTACTCCAACTAACCTTCCCACCTAGCCTACATGTTAATTGTTAAAATTCTTGGCATACTTTTTGAAACCGGGAATTTCTCTCTATGAAATCATCTTTTCCACGAAAAATATTTTCAGAAATTCACTAACGATTTGAAAGTTGATTTTTGAGATTCACCAAAATTTCTAAACTAATTTTTCAGAGGGACCTTCTTAAAATGAACCTTGCATTCTCATAATCTAGGTGTTGCCTAGGGTTTCGAAATGACTATTGTAGGTACAATAATACCTACGCAAGGGGTGTCCTTACTCCCATTGTTGGCACAAGGTTTTCTTAGTTAATTGTTGATGTTAGCATTGTCTTGCATTACAAAAATTGCATGCCATCCTTGTATGTCCCTTACATGGGACACAACAAGTTTTCAGGGTAAATAAACATTTTCCAAAATGCAAGGATGTCCAACACTTCTAACATCACATGGGTGAGCAATGTGTAATACCCACTAAATCGGCCATGCCCACAAGGGCCTATGTATATTGTAGTTGCATGACCCATGGCTTTGAAATGATGTTTTCCAAATTGAGTTGAAAGTATTTTGTGTTTTTTTGTAGGAATACAATTGTGGGGATTACGTTGTGAAAGAGCCAATGGTGGTAGGGCGCGAATGGGTATGAATAAACCTTCGAATCCTAATCTTTGAAGTACTTGAATTATAACACCCACAATTTTCCCACAGAACCCAGGACACCCCAATAGTTATATAGGATAATTTACGAAATAATTTTATTTTTTGTTTAAACCAAGTTATGACTAGAATACCTTTAACTAGGTTTAATTTTATTCACGATTAATATTTTATTCATTTTAATTAACTTTTAATTAATATTGTTTAATTTCCTAGATCAGCATAAAAATCCCCTTGAACAATATTTATCTAGTTTAGTAACATAGTTCTAATGTCATTTATTAATTTATTACTCTAGAAATTTGAGTCTAAACTTACCCTCCCATTAAGTTAAATACAATTAAATTTAATCCCTAAATTAAGTGTTTTCTAGTTACCCTTGAGTAAATTTGATTTAATTAATTACAAGAGTCAAGGGCTCTTTAATTTTAAAAGTCACCAACTAAACATTAAGGTCACAAATTAACTTATCTCCTAACACCCCTTAAGTGGCCCCATTCAAAATTTACACATGCATTTCATTTAAGACATATTTCCACCTAATTCTCACCTAAATTTTGTAGGGTTGATCCACAACCCTTAGATGGATTCAATGTGGGCCCTTGGATCTTAGGGATTTCACACTAACCCTAAACATCTCTATGGAGTGTTCTTATTCATTCCTTTGACTTATTTTCTCATTTTTGTTTTGCAGGTTTTAGGGAGAGGAGAAAGAGGAAGAGCCATGAGAGCAAGAAGAGCAACCATGGAAAAAATTTCATGGCTTTAGTTGTAAATTTTTCACTATTGTAATATTGCCCATTTGATTAATGTAGAGATCCTACAATGGATCTATTTTAATAAAACAATTTTCTTGTGTTGAGTTTAACAAATGAAAAAAAAATCTTTAATCTAAGAATCTTACACATTTGGGTGCCAAAAACAAGATTTGAGAGCTTTATCACTTAATTTGGGTGCCAAGCACGGGGTCCCAGTGTTGAACCCATGGCTTTGATACCAAGTGTAACACCCACAAATTCAACATTCAAAAACAACATTAATCCTTAAATAATTATCTAGAAAGTTACGGCAATTTTTTTGTTTTAAAAAGGTTACAAGGATGTCAAACCCTAATATACATTTAATTAATTCCTACCAGCAATGTTACATTTCATAGGATAGATCTGGTCTAGATTATTAATTAAATATTCTTAATCCAAATCTAATGTCAATTTAATTATCATCACTAGATAAGTGTCCATTAATTTCTCTTACTAGGTTAAATAGTTTCCCTCTTGGGAATTAACATTCAACCCACATTTAATAAACCCTTATCCTTAGTTACCTTAGTTCTCTTAAATTATTTCTCCCAAATCTCCAACAACATCTCCACCGTGCCCTTACTTTAATCACAACAAAAAAAAATGGGGAGATGCAACACTCTCCACCCAACCAATAATCAATGAGGAGAAGAAGTTATCCTCCTCATTGGCCCCAACTTGCCCCAAAAATGTAATAAAGGATGGATCCAACTCATGGCAACTATCACAAAGATTCCACATCACAATACAAAATTTCACAACTATTTCAAAACACATTCAACACAAGATACAATCACAACATAAAACTATCAAAATACACAAGGCTTGAAAATGTAAAGCCAATGGAGCAAGGATCTATGGGGAGATCACTTATGCCTCCCAATAGGATTAGGTGCCCACCTTAAAACCCTCCAAAATATATCTCAAACCCCTACACAACTCTTATGCCTCCCTCAAGATCCTCTTATGCCTCCCACATTCTCTTATACCTCCCTACAATCTCTTATGTCTCCCTCAAAAGAACCAAGTAAGAAAAGTAAGCATTTTCTTATCCAAGGTGGGGCACCTAACCCAACTCCCTCCCAAAACATGAATTAAACTCTTATGCCTCCCTACATATAAAATCCCCATAGCCTTCTCCTACACCATACTTAGGAATTCTACCCATGAACCCAACAAGCATACAAACCATTCATTTGCACACAAGTATACACATATAAAAGAAAACAATTAAAACAAGGGTGTAGTTCCTACCTTTCCATGGTAGAACTTGATCAAAGAGTCACACACCAAGATCCTTAAAGCTCAATACAACTCCAACAAGCTCCAAAAATTCAACAAGCACTCCAAAACTCTCCAACTCCAAAATACAAGAGCACAAATGAAAATGAAGTAACCCCAAACAAACAAATAAACTTACATATATAGAAAAGAGAAGAGGAGGGTGAGGTGGCTCTATGTAGGATGTCACATCACTCATCCTCAACTCCACATCACAATTCAAACCTCAACCCCAATGCATAATAAATTGGTGGTTGAGAGGAATGACAAGCCTCTTACACACATAATCCAAACCCACACCCCTAAGGACAAAATTTAAAACCCATGTAATAAAAGTGAAATAAATGTCACTTTTTGTCTTACAAAACGCATAATGGGGTGTATTTTTGACCCCCCAATCCATAGGTAGGGTTAGTATATGAAATTAACTAAGCTTGTCCCACAAGCCACCAAAAATGGCCCTTAAAACCAAATCTGAAATTCCAAGGTAAGGTAGAGTGTACAACACTCAAAGTCACATACACTCAAATTAAATCACAAAAATTCAAAGCAAAAACTACTCTAATAAATAAACCCTTTTGTCACATCCTCATATAACTTAATAGCATGATTAAATTACTTAATAAAGCACATTAATCAATAATGATTAAATAAATTACATCACAAAATAAATCACATACTCTACAATAAATAAAAAGAAAAGGGAAAGAATTGCACACATAGCCCATGGTCACAATTGGAGGTCATCCCCCCATGGGGACCCCCTAACAAAATAAAACAAAAAAACAAACATTACACAAGTTTCCATGGTGACCTTTGTTGTATCCATCTAGTATTCCATTGTGGTTGGTCTCCAATCCCCCTTTTTATTGTTGTGATATAATTACCTACAAAATCACACAATACCTCCTTCGGCCTCATGGCCACATCAAATACATCAAGGATAAAATATACGCATATCAATCAATAAACATCCTCATATAACTAAGTCATCATCTCAACTAAACAATGCTATCATTTGTCTAAAATTTCAACAACATCTCAATTCTATCTTTTTATCAATATCAACAAGATCACGAGATTAGTTCAAAAGCTAAATCCTAGTCAACAAGGCGAGAGTTCTAAATGTCGGTAATGTGTGTGTGTGTGTGTGTGTGTGTGTGTTAATAACACATCATTAGCATCAATATTAAATGTCTCTTTATGCCTCTAAGAATCCACACAAATCATACTATGAATCACAATCCATTAATAATCAAAATATCTCTATCATCTAACATCATGCTAAACCAAAATGATACAATAATATCCATGTCTATAGTCAACAGTAATCAAAATCAAAATATAATAAGTGTCAAAGAGGAGTGGGCACTACATCCCCTCCCCTTAGACTCGACTTCCTCCTAGAAGTCACTGAAATAGGTGTGGAAACTGGACTCGTAGCAACGTAGCATCCTCCCATGTAGCAGCAATCTCATCATACCTATCCCACTGGACTCACACCTAATCAATCTCTCAACCTCGAAGGCCTAGGGTCTTGCACTCTAAAATATGCATGGGCTCCACCATCATCTACCCCTTCTCCTACACCTACAATGTGGTCTAATCTAATACATGAGAAGGATCTGGGATATATCTCCTAAGAACATATACATGGAACACATCATGCACATGAGACAAGTTGGGTGGCAAGGCTAGACAATAAGCTAAGGGACCGATCTGCTCCAGGATCTCGAATGGACCCATGAATCTAAGAGATAACTTAGAGCCTTTTCCTTAATATATAGGACTCTATGAGGTCTAACACAAAGAAACACCTTCGTGCCCACCTCATAACTATGGTCAACTCTCCTCTAATCTACATACTTATTCTTCATGTCATGTGCCTCTTGCAACCTTTGTTGGACCAAAACAACTTGTTGCTCCATGTCATGTAACAAATCCGGTCCAAGAGATACTCTATCCTCCAATCTTTCCCAACTCAACGGTGTCCTACACTCCTGCCATAAAGTGCCTAAAAAGGTGTCATGCCAATCAAACTCTAAAAATTGTTGTTGTAGGAAAAATCCACCAAATACAAGTACTCCTCCCACCTTGACTAATGATCCATGATGTACATTAAAATTATGTGCTCTAAAATCTTATTCACCCGCTCCGTCAATCGACCATCTATCTCTAGATAATATGTTATCTGAAGTTAATACTTGTCTTGAGGGCCTCTTTGCATGGTAGTCCAGAATTGTGATGTGTATAAGGGATTGCGGTCGCAGATGATATTTCACAAAATCTCGTGCGGTCTAACAATATCATCCAAATATACTCCTACTCTTTGCACTAGCTATATAGGTGGTCTTCACTAGAGAAAAATGAGCCACTTTCGTCAATCTATCCATCGTGACCATGATGGCGTCATGGTGGTATCTTGACATTGTTATCCTTCTATGAAATCCATGGAAATGGTGTCCCATTTCCACTCCGGGATAGCATGTGGGTAAAGAAGGCTAGCTGGATGTTGATGCTCGGCCTTCACCCTCTGACACTCTAAACAACATGACACAAATTGAGCTACATCTCTTCGAAGACCTCTCCAATGATATAGTTTTCTCAAGGTGGCGTGCATCTTATTCACCCCTGGATGGGAAGAATAAGGTGCATGATGAGCCTCTACCAAGATATCATGTCTCAAACCTCTATCCCTAGGTACATAGATTCAGCCTCTGTGTCGGAGAATTCCATCTAACTCTAATGAAAATCCATCAAACTTCCCCTCAAGGGGTCTCTAAGACTCAATATCTTATCTAGCTGCAAGGTAGAAATTTTCATGAGGAAGTTGTCACAAAATCCTGCTCCACAAATCTGTACCCACTGAAGTAGCCATAACCAAATGTCTTCGTCTAATCAAAGTATCGGAAACAACATTCTCCTTCCTTTCACATGCTCTATCTCCATGTCATACTCACATAAGCAACTCCATCCAATGCCACTGACAAGCATTGAGATTGGGTTACGTGAAGAGGTGACATAAGCTCAAATGGTCTGTCTTGAGAATAAATCTTCTGCCAAGAAGGAAATGTCTCCATCAAACCAAAGCATGCACAATTGTTACAAGCTTAAGGTCATGATTCGGATAATTGAGCTCATGATCTTTGAGTTTTTGAGACTCAAAGGCAACCACATGGCCCTCCTACATCAATACCTAGCTAATCCTACCAAGTAAGCATTCGTACATAAAAAAATTCCTCTAAGGGCGGCACAACAAGAATTGGTGCTGATGTAAGGCATCCCTTCGGTGTCTTGAAGAGCTGACCACATCCATCAGACTAAACAAACTTATTCCCTTTTCATTAAAGGGAAGTGATGGGGTGCGTAATCCGAGAAAAGTCCTAAAAAATATCCTATAGTAACCTACCAACCCCATGAAACTACGCACTTCGGTCACACTAGTTGTATGGCCAATCCATAATAGCTCGAATCTTGGAAGGATCAACAACGATACCTTCCCCAGAAATGATGTGACCCAAGTACTACACCTCTAACTAAAAGAATGCACACTTTTCCAGGTTCCCATAAAGTTTTTTCTCTCTAAGACACCGCAAAACCTGGCGAAGGTGCTCCTCATGCGTGCGTGACTAAATAAAAATGTCATCAAGAAATATGAGCATGAAGTGATCTAAAAATGTCTAGAATACTCCATTCATCAAACTCATGAATACTACGGGGGCATTCGTCAAACCAAAAGGCACTACTGTGAACTCGTAGTGGCCATATCTCATACAAAAGGTTATCTTATGAATATCTACCTCCGTGATCCTCAGCTGATGGTATCTAGACTTAAGATCTATCTTGGAAAATATCATTTCCCCCTTCATCTAATCAAACAAATCATCAATACGTGGAAGGGGTAATGATTCTTGATTATTACTTTGTTCAACTGATGATAATCAATACACAATCACAAAGATCCATCCTTCTTTACAAAAATCACCGATGCACCCCAAGGGGATACACTAGGATGAATTAGGCCTTTCTCCATAAGGCCCTCTAGCTACAACTTGAGCTCACAGAGCTCAGGGGTAGTCATCCTATAAGGTGCTTGTGAGATAGGCTCTACTCCTGGAACCAAATCAATGTGAAAATATATCTCATGTGGGGAGGTAACCCCGAAGCTCCCCTAGAAAAACATATAAAAACTCCCTCAAGATATGATGATCATTAAGTGACGGCCCACTAGACTCATCCTTTGATCTGTCACTAACTATGACAGCATACAACTGGCAACCTCATTGTGCACATCGCTTAAGCTGCATAGCGGATATGGTGTAAATAGAGGTGGGTCTCTAACTCCAACTATCACTGTCTCCACTCCAAATCATCTACACATGATATTACCTTATTGTAACAATAAACACTAGCCCACTGAGTGCGAGATAACTAATCCATGCCCAAAATAATCCCATAGGAACCCAACGGAAGGATACGAAGATCCAAGGTCGTGGAAAAGGGTCCTAGGTCAACTATGCACTCCTTAACTAAGGAGTCCACTGTGAGCTTGGCTCCAGAAGCCATCTCCACATCCCAACTATGGCTCTGCCTAACTACCACCATCTGCATCACTCTACTACAAATGGAGAAATAAAATAATCTAAGGAGCTTGAATCAAATAAAACAGGAATAGAAATGCCATCAATGCTACCTGTCATCTCAATCATCATGCTCTAGTGCTCTTCCTGCAGTTCTCGACCATTGCATATATCTTTTGGCTTCTAGTCATATTACCTACTATAGGCTCTAAAACCGGTGCCTTACCCTTGTTGTTAGGGTTCGAGGAACTCTCTCCAATGATTCCCATGTACTCCGCACACATAAAGAACTACTGTGTCCCTCTAATGAGAAGCATCTCCTGCAAGTACTCTAGTAGTTTGTGTCATGGATCCTGATTATCTTGTTATGGACTATTGTGGTCATTGTTGACAAGCTCTTGCTATGAGCTTTAAGTGATGCTTGATTCTGGTTGGTCCCCAGGAGGAGGCCCCATACTGTGTCCCCTCTGAACATCGAATCTCTATGGAGGCCTAAATGGAGGGAGAGTCTGTTGTTGAGGTGGTTATTTTGGTGGTTTGAATGAAGACTATGCAAAACCATGTCCACTACAATGAGGAGGAGATTACCCCCTTGATCTATTATCTTGCATCTGCTGGATATGACTCCCACTCTATCTCTAGCTTGTTGCATCTTCCCCTAGTCTCCTCCAAAATGTATCCCTTCTCAATAGCCTCTGCTAGTGTCTACAAACAATGAATGTGTATTGCCCCTCTAATGTCTAGGTTCAGGCCCCTGATGAACCTATGGATCCTCACTGCTTGTCCTACATGTAGTCTACATATTGAAGTAGGTCCAAGAAGTGACTCTCATACTCTACCTTGTTATGGATGTCGACGTAGGTCGTGGAACTCATCTATCCTCTTCTGAATGAACCTCTTGTATAAGTATTTGTTGCTTAATCTCTCCTCAAAGAGATCCCAAGTGATTGTCTCATAATCCACATGGAGCTTCTACTCCTCAGTCCTCCACCAAACCCCAACTCTGTATCTCATAAAGTGCATGGAAACATGAGCTTTCGTGTTGCTGGTACACGAACATAGATTGAAGTATCCATTCAAGTTGACTAACCATGCCTCTTCCTGAAATCCTTAAGTGTCCCCATCAAAATGAGATAGATAGAGTTCCATGATCTCTCTGATGTGATCTTCCATTGTAGATTATCTTCCTCTAGGTCTATCAACACACTCATCACACTTCCTAGGTCTCATAGAACTGTCCCTATGTCTTGTAGCCCTATCGACATGACCTCTTTGTGGTGAATCTCGTCTTGTTGACTCCACATAGGAGTTCTCTACCTTATACCCATCCCTATGTCGGGAAGGTGCACAAGCCTCTACTGATGGATTTTGTCCTTCTTGCTAGGTCTCCCTCTTAAAGATCTTGGTAATGACAAATCATAGCACCCCTAAATGTTTACAACTCGAAGGGTTGAGACTCTCAATGTGATTGCATAACATGGAGCCTCTCCCAAAGTGTGGGACTTTGCGAGTCAGGAGAGCTCTCGGATGAAGGTTGGTTCCTATTGCTGCTGTTCAGTGCACACATTCATATTGTAGAGGATCTAATCTAAAACTAACTCTAAATTTACGAGGAGACAGGGTTAAGGAGATGCAAGAAATAAAACTTAAACTAACAAGTGTGATACACCAAAGGAATGTTGGACACCTACTTTGCAATTAAACACAATCCATTGAAACTATAACATAGATAACCAAACCGCAATGAGGGGCCGAGGCAGATGTAATGAACACAATAGGGGGTTGAAATCATCCATGGACTTATCTTATTTCTCCAAAATTGATATAGTGAATTATAGTAGCCAAGAGGTAGAAATTGCATTACAATTTGAATGGGATGTTTAAAACTCCAAAATTCTCTGCAAAACAGAGAGAAGAAGGGAGGGCTCAAAGAAAAACTTTCCACACTCTAGAAAAATGCACCTCCTTACAATATATAGGAATAATTAGAGAAGGAGATAGAAGAAATCCAAATTCTTGTTCAACCACCCCAAAAAGAGCAATGAATTCCCCTACAAAAATGATGGGTTTCATTGTGAAACCCATGCCTCCATTACTGTTCCTTGTTAGGCAAGAAACGAAGCCCATAGTTCATCATAGTGGTAGGTGAGTAGACGGAAAGCCTCGAAATGGCCAGGACTATATTTTTGTTATGGTGGTAGGTGAGTAGTAGATGTCGAGAACCTTTCAAAAATTCCTCTCTCACTCAAATCCGAGTTCCCATTCGAAAGATATGGTTTCTCGAAGGTCGTGGTCGGGTGTTTAATGTGGGATCATAATATTTAAAAGAGTCAATCGAACAAGATCCACATGGTGGCGCCACACATTTTAAGAATTCACCCCCTCCTTTCACTCTTGGAGTTGCATTGATTGCACACTTGGCATTGTTTGTGGGTCTTCTTTGTTTGCTTTGTGTATTGGCGAGCAACTTTGTCAGACCCTAGACGCGTGGAGGCTTCGCGCTCGTTTGGGTACGCCCTTTTGAGTACTATACCAAAAGTGTTAGAAGAGACATGTGGAGGATTTTGCTAGCCTTGTTTTATACTTCGCTGATTTAGGTCTCGAGTGAACACTTCCGCCTCGTTTCCTTTGGGTGAGTAAGGGGCCCCACTATTTGGCGGAGACACTATGGCTGATCCTAGACACATGGAGGGCTAGCGCTTGTTTAGGACCTGCCTCCAGATTTTTCTTTTAAATTTGCTTTGATGAGGCACGTGGAGGCTTCCATTGTCCTATCCCAAGCTTGGAATTTTCAATGGACGGTGAAATATTTCTCGGACCACGACCACATGGAGGGTTGGTGCTTGTTTTGGGTCTTCCTTTTGGATCTTACCTCTCAAGTTGTGTCAATCTGACACGTGGCTCCTTCTAGTAGACTTGGAATTTTCAAGCCACCCCTTTTGTTGACTCTATCTTTCCCACCCATTTAGGAGCAACTTATTAGACCCTAGACACGTGGAGGCCCTGCGCACATTTGGAGACCTTTCTTTGAACTTGACCTTTAGAGTTGTGCCGTTGAGACACGTGGAGGCTTCCACTGGCTCTTCCAATGGTAAGACTTTTCAACAACCAATACAAATTTTTCGGACTTTAGCCACGTGGAGGCTTGTGCTCACTTGGGAACTCCACTTTGGAAATTTCCCTAGGAGTTGCGTCGATGAGGCACGTCGCATCTTCCATGGTTCCTTATATTTTTTAATGGCCGACTCGCTCTAGGCTCAATTTTGAGTGAACAAACCTCTTTGTTTCTCAGTGCAAGATCATTTTTGATAAATTTTTCCCGAGGGGAAAAATTGGATAACAATTTGGTGACTCACAAGGACATCTTCCTGCTAGATGAAGAGACTAGTAGCCTTGGAAGTATACATTGGGCATGGAGTCATGAATGATAGCCTGATACTAATCATGTTCTTGAAACTTGAACCCGACGTTTGTACTTGGTGACCCTGCACTTGCCCCACTGTCTACACTCTCAATTTTCATAAGAAAATCTTGAAGATGAGATTTCTGAGAATAGAGAATTGTCTTCACCTGGGGTTTTCACTTGTTCCTAAAATGGATTGTTACAACCTTTACCTGGAGTCACATCGAACTATACAATGATACAACCTTAGAGTGACAAAACCTATGCCGAAGCACTTAGGGAAACTAAAACCTATATTACAGTGAGACAATGTGCATATGCACTTGGAGGAATGGAAATCCTAGGCTAATATTTATAAGGGTGAAACCTCTCTTTTTAGTAGTAATGTTTAAGATAGATTCTGTTAACGGGAATTGGAAGCTCCTCTCCATCCAATGTAGAAAATTGGAATGCATTGCTACTTTTACATCTTGTGACCATGTAGGGGCCACTCCAAATGGCATCAAACTTGGAATGTCTACCAATTTTTTCCCGATCTGCATCCCACTTTAGAACTATGTCCCCTTCCTGAAAGGTCCTTGTTCTTGATTTCTTGTCAAACCATCTTTTAACTAAAGCGTGATCCTTCTCCATCATTTTAATTCGCATGTTCTCTGATTTCTTCTAGTTCCATCATCTCTGCATATATAGCCTTCATTGGTTCAAACTCAGATAATTCTAGTTACTTCATGAGTTCTAATGCGGGGAGCTCTAATGATATAGGAAACACTTCATCTTTTCTATAGACCAGCTTGTAAAGGGAATTACATGTATACCTCTTTGGTGTGATCCTATCAGCTCATAATGCTGATTTGAGCTTGGTATGCCATGTCCTCTGGTTTTAATTAATATTTCTTCTGATGATTCTTAGTAAATTCTTATTTGTGGACTCTTCCTACCCATTACCCTGTGGGTAATAGTTTGAAAAGGTGCTCAAATAAGTTCCATTCTTAATAGTAAATTTTATGATCTTGGAACCCGAATGCCAATGCATTTATCCGATATGATAGTGGCTGGTACACCAAACCTAGTCACTATTCCTTCATAGAAGTCTAGTATGCTAGACTCGTTGGCCTCCTTGAGTGCTACCGCCTCAGTCCACTTGGTGAAATAGTCTGTTCATTGTGAGTATCCACTTGTGACCTTGGCTTGAATTTGGATTGATGACCCCAATGAAGTCCAATCCCCATTGCATGAATGGTTGGTTGATTGAGATTGGATGCAATGGAAGTGTTGCTAACCTTTCCTTTCCCGTGAAGAACACACATTTTTTTGCACCTTTTGATTCATGTGTAGTAGTCACTAAACATTATGGGCCAATAATAACCCACCTTCATTATTTTGAGGGTTGTTACCCACGGAGCAAAATGACCTCCGGCCTCTCCATTGTGAAACTCCTGTAATAATCTCCCAATTTGATCTATTCCAATACATCTCAGTGGAACACCATTGATGTCCCTTTTGAACAAAATACCATCAAACACACACATATGGAATGGCTTGTAATATGAAGTATATCCTCTTTTCTTTTCTCATTTCTAAAGGGCATAATCCTATCTGTAGGAAATGTATCATATTTTGAGTCAAACAAGGAATAGCAACATTATCATTCGTTTGTTCCTAACCATATTGTAGTACCAAAACAACTTCCTTTTCATCACCTACTTCAACTTTGTTGACTCAAGGCTAGCTATTCACATAGTCCTTTTCCATGAACCAGCTTGGTGACCTTAATTTCAACGTCATATTCCATGACACGAGTGATCCATCCTACACATTTCTCGTTCAAATCCTTGTTAGGAGAAAGTCCTTGACACTAGCATGAGACACTAGCAATTGAATCTTATTGTTTGAGACCAAGTATATGAACTTCTTCAAACTCCTAATGACACCAAGGACATGATTTTCAATGAAATAATACCTTACTTCATAATCTTCCATGCTTTAGCTGAAGAATAATATGGGTTGCTTTGAACCTTCTCTATTCAGTTTCACCAAGATAGTTGAGATTGTGTATGATCCTCAAAACATATAGCCTGAAGTCCTTAGAGAAGTCTAGGTTAATAAGAGTTGGAGCTTGTGATATTGCATTCTTTATAGCCTCAAAACTCTCTTTTCCTTCTGTTGTCCATTTAAATACAAGACTCTTCTTCAACATCATGGTTAGAGGCTTCACAAGAGTGGAAAAATTAGGCACAAATCTATGAACAATGTTTATCCTTCCCAAGAAGCTTTGGAGAGATTTCTTGTGGTGTTGTAATAGAAGTGTTCAAATGGCTTCCACTCTTTTGGGATCAATTGTTAACCCTTATCTTAAGAAAATGTGGCCCAAAATTTTCCCTCGTGTGCCAAGAATACACACTTCTTGGGATTCAATGACACTCCAAACCTTCTATAGCTCTGAAATACTTGCCTGAGGTGAAAGAGGTGGTCTGCTGCATTATTTTAGAAGATAGTGATATCATCTAGATATATTAGCACTATCTTGTGTATTAGGCCTTTGAACGCCATATCCATAGCTTCTTGAAACATTACTCTAGCATTTGAAAATCCAATTGGCATCTTCTTATAAGCATATGTGCCCCATTTCGTGATGAAGGATGTCATGAACTGATCTTTTTATTTTATGATTATCTGATTGTAGTCCGAATAGCCATCTAGTAAGGAAAACATTTGAGAACCAGCTACCACCCACAAGATTTGTTCCATTGATGGAAGTGGATCATGATCCTTGAGTGATGCTCTATTCAAATCATGAAAGTCTACACATAATCTGATTTCCCCATTTCTCTTTCTCATTGGCACCAAGTTTGCAACCCACTTCAATGTTTGATAGGGAATATGATGCTAGCTTAAATTATCTTGTTCAACTCTTTCCTCATGAGAGGTTCAATGTAAGAATTTACCGCCCTTTGCTTCGCACGATAGGTTTAGATCCCGGATCCATTTCAATAGTGTATTGTTCCAACTTTGGGTAAAAACCTCTTAAATCCTTATAATTCCATGCGAAGAAATCTTGAAATTCTTGACAAAGTTGAACGAATTCATATTTTTTCTTGGGTACTTACCTTGCCAATTTGCAATGTCTTGCCTTCATCTATTGAAATAGGCTATTCAAAGCTACAATCTATGAATGTTTACTTTCTCCTTCCGAAACTGGTCATTCGGGTTGAAGATAGATTCCAATGTCACAAAACCATTTGGAAGCTTTTTTTCATTCGCTACACTACTTGGTCCCCATATGCTGCTCCAATTTATCCCGATTCCTAGCTAAGAATTTGGCCTCTTCTTGCAATAAATTGATGATTTGTTGATTGTTCTCAAACACTTGCCGACTTTTGTTATTGTTTGGAGCTGTCTGGCCTTACAATCACATGGATATGTGGTTGTGATTTGTCTCTATTGATACTATCAACCATATCAAATGTTGCTCCAACTACTACAAACCTATCTCGTAGCTTAATTCTCCTTCCGGGTATGGACACAACGTTGAAATCTTCATAGTCTTAAATTAGGTCCCATACCCCATTTTTTAGCTCTTGATTAGCTCATTCTTGAAAGAATTTTTTCCTCGACTTGATTCACAATTATCTCACTATCACCAAATACTTGTAAATTTTTATGCCTCTCTTTCTTACCTAATGTAATCTGTGGATTAAGGCTTCATACTCACTTTGTGTTGTTTGAGCAAGAAAACTTGAAATGAAAAGTTTATTAGTATTTTGTACCTTGTGGTTAAATGAGCATAGCTCCTCCTCCAACACCTTGTCTAATACTTGAGTCATCAAAGAATAAGTGTCATACTTCATTATCATCTTTGTGGTTTAGCTTGGTGATGCTAGGAAGAGGTTGATTCTCTTCGTGTAAACAATAGACTCCTAGCTCAGATTCCTCCATTTCTTTGTAAGGGTCAAAAGCATGTCTCTTGTTTTCCCACTCATCAAGAATCAAGTCTGGAATGCATCCGATTTTGGTACCTTCTTCATGGGTGCTCGGATAATCTTCTTGATCAAATGTTGAAACATTTTCATTAATTGGACTTGGTGTATGAGGCTCTATGTAAAAGTTTACAATAGGCTAAGATATAATTGTAGCTTTAGCTCCATACCTTGTTCTAAATAGCATGTGTGACCAATCTGTTGATAGATATCCACCCATTTTTACAGTGAAGTCTCTTAACAAGCACAATGCAAAGAGTGGTGGTAAGTTTATGACTGATACATCTTGCAAGATAGTCACATTGGGACATGCATGCAATGTGAGGCTCAAATCCTTGATTACTCCAACCATTTTTACCGTTGTCCCATCCAATTGCACCACACCTTTGGAGATGACTTCATATTGAAGACCCAACTGATTGGCTAGTTTTTTTGGCATGACTGAGCTACTTGCTCCCGAATCAATCATACAATTATGTACTAACTTCTCTCCAATGATCAATTAGACATAGAATGGCGGGGGCTTCATATTTTTACCTTGGTCACCTCCCTGGGTTCCTTCTTGATGAGATGCATTGGTGAGCACTTTTTCTTATTGATTGGGTGGCCAATTTGATGTTGACCAGTCTGTCATAGTGGCTTGTAATAGGTCTCTTTGTTCTGTGATAGCCAATGACTCCCACATTGAGATGTTTACATTCATTTTCTTCATTTTCTCAATAATGGTGAGTGGAGATGAGAAATATTTTTGTTGATCCTTTCTCTGCACATTCTTCTCTTGCACATGGGCTGTTATAACCAATGCTTGAGCTGGTCTACAAGGTGGCTTGGGCTGACCTTGCACATTGAGAGTGACACTTTGATTGTTAACACCTTGTGGAGTAGTAGGAGGCTACGGAACATTTGAATTGGATGAATTTCCTTCTCCAATATTTCTTTTCTTGGACCGTGTATTGGCTGCTACACTTTGAGAAGGGGCTTGATTTATACCACATAAATCTTCAACCTACCAGTTGACAAGTGTGGTCTCATTTGGAGGTGCCTCTTGTTGATTTCCTTCTTGGTTTGTTTCCCATTCCACACCAATTGTTGTCACCATAAGAGCTTGATTCAAAGCACCATTAAAACACATTGATTGATTGTGAGGTAGATTGCAGGGTAACACCAGTCATACTCCTCTGCCATGTTGTTTTGTGTTGGAATCAAGGCTCTTGATGTTGAAGCCGCATTTGGATCATATGGTTGGAATGGCTCGTGGTTTGAGGTTGTCCATGGTTCTAGTTTTGATTTCCATCCCTGAGTTGGTGGTCTATTTTGCTCATATGGAGGCCTAGCTTGATCTTGAGTTGGAGGTGATAAAGTCTAGAAATCGAGCGATCTGTCTCTGATAGTCACTGGCCCATTTCCTAGGCTCTGTAGTTGTTTCATAACCTCTTGTAGCTCTTTTGAAGTGCTTGAAGAAGTAGAAGCCTCACTATTGCTTTGATTCCTAGGGGCTGGAATGGGATTCAAATTTGGTGTTTGACTAGTTGTAGGAGCTCCTAGTTCTAGATATAGAGGCATAGGCGGCCTAGGTACAAGTTTACCAACCTGAATTAAACAATTTTCAGCTCTAATAGCAATGTTATAGGCTGCGGGTAAATTTCTACCTCCCATGGATTGAATCATCATAGAAATATCAAAATTTAAATCTTTAAATAAGTATAGGAAAGCACCTTCAAATTGTTGGTCTCACGGCCAATGGAATCATATCCCATGTTCGTTGGAATTTGAAGTTGAAGTTGGCCACACTGCTCATTAGGATCCCTCTTGATTATTTTCAACTACTCCAACAAGGACAGATTATCCCCCTTTTCTCCAAATTGATTGTGGAGAGCTGTGCATAAATGGTCCCAATTTTAGATGGATCCCACGGTTAAACTTCTGAACCACTGCAAATCTTTACCCTTAAAGGAGGATGCCAACAACTTGAAAGCTATGTCCATTTGAGAAATCTCATGAATTACACAGACATTTGCAATATCCGGATGTGATCAATCAGATTCATCTGGTTCTCTCTAGTAAAATATGGAATGCTCTTCAGTGTTGCAGCTGGAACTAGATTTTGTTCATTGAGAGCTAGTGGGCTACTGCTAGTGAAGTTTACGTAGGGGTTGGGCTATGCCATCCTGATTGGTCGAAGGACTCTAGTCAATTGAACAAAAGGCCTATATGGTGGGGGTTTTGATAAGGTTCTTCCTGGTGCAGATGGAGACCTTTGAGCTCTTCTTGCCCTTCTTTCTCTATTTGGGGATAAATGTATATAGACAAATATCCCCTCCTCTCTAGTTTTTGACCTTGTTTGTATTCTTTTCATCAACTTAACAAGTTTGGACTACTGAAACTAGTGGATTCCACCTCTTTTGGAGTTGCTAGATGTGAAATTTCATAGCTTCTTACAATATGGGAACTCACAACAAGTGCACATCAATCTTGCTACGATAAAAATGAAGACTTCAGTCCCATTGGGCATGTAAAAACTATTCATGATGAATCACAAGCACCCCTCGAATGTCCGCAACTCAAAGGGTTGGGACTCTCGGTGTGATTGCATAACATGGAGCCTCTCCCAAAGTGTGGGAATTTATGAATTAGGAGAGCTCTTTGGATGAAGGTCGGTTTCTATTCCTCTGTTCAGGTGCACACATTCATATTGCAAAGGATCTACTCTAAAACCTACTCTAACTTGCCAAGGAGACAAGTTTAAGGAGATGCAAGAAATAAAACCTAAACTAACAAGGGTGATGCACCAAAGGAATGTTGGACACCTACTTTACAATTAAACACAAGCCATTGAAACTATAACACAACCACCATACACAGATAACCAAACTACAATGAGGGACTAGGTGGATGCAATGAACACAAGAGAGGGTTGAAATCATCCACAAACTTATCTTATTGCTCCAAAATTGATACAGTGCATTATAGTAGCCAAGAGGCAGAAATTGCATTACAATTTGAATGGGAGGTTTGAAACTCCACAAATTCACTGTGGAACAGAGAGAAGAAGGAGGGCTCAAATAAAAATATCCACACTCTAGAAAAATTCCCACCTTACAATATATAGGAATAATTAGAGGAGATAGAATAAATCGAATCATTGTTCAACCACCCCAAAAGAGCAATGAACTCCCCTACCAAAATGATGGGTTTCGCTGCAAAACCCTTACCTCCATTACTGTACCTTGTTGGGAAAGAAAGGAAGCCCATAGTTAATTACAGTGGTAGGTGAGTATCCTGAAAACCTCGAGAAAAGGAAGATTATTTTTTTCATTATGGTGGTAGGTGAGTAGCGGATGTCGAGAGCCTTTCAAAATTCCTCTCTTGCTTGAATCCGAGTTTCCAATTGAAAGCCCATTTCGCAACCTAACCTCATTACCTAAACTTTACACAATTATTTATTAATTACCTTGTAATTGATAAATCCACATCACCTTACCTACCACCTCACTTGGCCACCTCACCATGACCTAGCCCTAACCCTAAACTAACCTAATTAGGACCCATGACTTGGTCTAGACTCACATCCATAACTAATGCCTCCTTACTCGCACCCAAAGCCGACCTTCTAGCCACTTGACCAAGCCCGCAATCGATCTCTCGGGAGAAAAGTTAGGGAAGGTGGGCTATTTTACTAAAAATAGCCTACTTTTTCCTAACCGATGCCGGTTCCTACTCGACCGCATTGCTTCGGTTACGCAACCGCCATCTGCCTCGTAAATGGGCTTCCCAAACCAAAACAACGGATCGGAATTTCATTTTGGAGATCGGTCGAAGGATTTTTAATCAAAGGAGAGTCCAAAGCGATCACAGAGTCGTAACTTCACTTGACCAAGCAGAGACGAGTAAAGAAACCAAGAGTTGGCAAAGAAAGGAGATCAACTTGCACCTTCATCAAAAAAAACAAGTAAGTTATATCTTGCATGTCCTCCATTATAACATTTCTTGTGCTTTTGGAATTGTAATCTTCCCAAATCCGTCTCGAACCCATTATCTAACGTACCATTGCCTCTAACTATCATTCCTTAGCTTCTAACCATCCCATTTCTCAATACTATCCAAAACCAGCCATTACAAACACCACAACCAGCCCGTAAGATCCTAGAACCAACCGTATCGGTTATCGTGACCGCCATCGGTTATAGGTAACCAAGCATCGGTTCCTTTGATCAAAACCAAGAAAAACAGCCTTTTCCCTACCTGGGCCACGAAACAATTTAATTAGTACTCTACAGTATTTTGTGTTAATTCATATTAGCAGGGGAACTGACCACCTTCGAAAGGAAGTTTCATACTTCCTGGGCCCAAGGCAGTTCCCTCATTTATTATCTAATCAAAATCTTGTGGTCTTGTGTTCTTATTTGCAGGTAGTCCTTCCAAGACAAAAAGGAGTTCTTCGCAATTCACTCCGATCTTTCTACGTACGCGCACATCATCTCGACATTCTACAGGTATTCCTCCTAACCCTAACCTTATCTGTTTCTATAAGGAACGAAGCATTTCCGAGTGAAACATTTTGGCACGCCCGGTGGGACCCATTTTGGGTTTTTCTTTATTTCTTGCTTGCTTTTATTATAGGGAGCATACTTGCTGTTTTCTTCTTCTAGAGATATTCACAGGGTATTTTATTATTCTGGTAAAAGAACTTGCTTTGTTTTTGCATCTTGCATTAGTAAAAGTCATCTCTTTTGCTTCATCGAATATCACTTTCGATTTGGGTTTTAAAACACATGCATTGCATTCCTGCCTGTTGTTTTTCAATTCTAGTGAACATAGATTAAGTACAATGTGTCGTACACGTGGGGGTGATATCCACGGTATTGACAGAAATTAACCTTAGTTTCACCGCACAACACGCATCGAATCACTTCACAATTAACACAACACTCAAACATCCCCCTTTTTTCCGCGGTATTCCTCCGCCCGATTGAGGTAACCTTATAAGCCAAAACAACTTGACATTTCCCTAAGTCTCTTGTTTAGGATTCTCGACATCATTCTACGCCTAAAGGCATAAGCCCACAATAATTAAAATTAACCCTAAGGTTAATCTCGCATTGCGTGTGCTCTCGCTTGTTTTCAAATCCGTTTTTCGTCATACTTTGTCTTCTCGTGATCAATAAGTTGCTAAACTACTCAACGTTGCTAAAAATCAAATTAGCAACCCCTTTGTATCTTCTTATTCTAGATTTTTGACACCGCATCGGTTAGGGGACCGACGCGCGTTTGCTCTCCGTGACCGACACTGTTACCAAACCGATATCGGCCATCGCCTCTCTCACCCGACAAACCAAAGAACTTGCCAAATTCACCATTCTCGAGGTTGTTTTTGTCCTTGATAGATTGAAACTTTCCCGTGTGTTCTAGTCTATGGTTGTCATCACTGGAAGCAAGCCGCCGCCATGGTTTCACACGCTTGCTCGCTTTTCTTTGCCGAATCACCCCTTCACATTCTATAGAAACCCTACTGACACAAAGTGAGATCCCCAAATTCCTGTAGGAGACAAGGACTTTGCCAAATTTCTGGATGCTAATCCCAGCGCTGTACAATACTATTTGTCTCATACCCCTGACCGTACGCCTGATGGTCAGCTCCTTATGGGCATGCCTATTAGTATAGCTGCTCATTTAGCTCCTACTCCTCCTGATAACAATACCTTACTTCCTGCATCGCTAGCCCCGTCTCCCAATCCGACAGCGGCAGAGGTTCATACGACCCCGATTAGCTTTCCTTTTGTTAATCTTGGACCCCACGTATCGCTACCACCAACTGCCCCTATCTCATCTCTCTTTCAGACCACTCCATTCATGACTTACTCTCTGCCACCTATTCAAACGAGCTTTCCTTCTCAAGCTCCGCCTACCTTTTCATTCCCGTATACGTATCCAGTGACCTCAACACCTTATATGGGACACCCCTATTCTGTGGCACCATCATCTCATCCAACCACAGATTTCATCAAGCAAATGATGGACAAAATGCAAAACCTGGAGGCTTCCGTTTCAGGAAGTCGTAGCGCCTTGACATACGAGCAAGTTTGTCGGGAGCCCATTCACCCTTCTCGTCTCCCCTTCATTCTTATCCGCCTCAATGGGAGTTGCCAAAGTTTACTCGCTTTTAACAAGAAAGAGGATCCTCAACAACACTTGCGATCATTTAGACATGCTTGTTATTTGATTGCCCATGATGATGCCTTGTTACTCCGCACCTTTCCCATGTCCTTATCGTGGCCTCGCTTGAGTGGTACAAAGTGCTTTAACCCAAAGACTCAATCTTCTCTTTTAACCAACTAGCCCAATCTTTCTTGGATCATTTCTCCATTAACATTGCCAAGAAAGTATCTATCATCGACTTATGCCATCCGACACCAAGACGAATCTATCGCAGATTTCGCTGACGATGGCGGGCCTTATCAACCAACTTACGATGCCTTGCCTCAAACCGAACTTATCGAACTCTTTACGCGGGCTCGCGCTAAGCACATCTCCCCTACCCTCCAAATTCAAACTTTCCGTACATTCGACGAGGTTTTACTATGGCTCGAAAATTAGAAATTCGAGCCTTAGAGGAAGAGAAATTGCGGTGCGCAACAAGAACTCCACTTTCCGAACTCCCGATTCTACCAATAAACCAAATACCACCACTCCTCACGCGTCAACCTCTTCTAAATCAAAAGGAGTTGTCCACGCGGTGATGGTCAAATCCCAACCACCGTCCAATACTCCACCAAAACCACCTATAAATACAAAGCCGAGCCCACCAATTACACTCCCTGGGAGAAACTTATGGCGTCATCCTAGAGAAATTGCTCAAAGTGGGGCTATCACCTTGCCCCCGTAAAACCTCACTGGGTTTGACTCCACCCGCGCAATACCTTCCTGGTACAAAGAAAATGACTTTTGTAACTTTCACCGCGTAAAAGGACATAGTCATGAAAACTGCAAGATGTTGAAAAACATAGTGCAGGAAATGGTTGATGCAGGGGATATAACACTCGATAATCCTAACGCCCGCTAACCGAAATCTGAAAATTTTCAACAAGCCATTCCCGAATCACTCGCCCAAAGAAAGAACGTAAACCAGGATATCTTAGCCGAGGAGAGTGTTCATGAGATCCATGCAGTATTCGATACCCAGCCAAAAGCCTCTATCGAGAAAATTTTGAATCAAGCCTCTTCACTAACACAGGAGCCCGAACCTCCTTTACCACCATCAAGCCAAAGCGAAATCATTCCTTTACCCATAGAAGAGTTAGCTGCCTGTGCTTCCTTCCCATTAATGAGTCTTCTTACACCACATCCCTACAAGATTGCGAGCGGATGTTGTCTAATCTATCCATTTCCCAGACGTCTCCTTCTACCACTCTTGCCGCACAAGAGGAAGGTACGCCACTCCTTTTGACATCCTTAGATGAGAAATCTCTCGCACCGACATCATTAAATTCTTTAGCCATGACAGATCCTCCAACATGCCCTTCGCCTATTAGTCCCTCATCACCTAAATCTTTTCAACAACCCGTCGACCTCTTAGCATCTATCGATACAAAGGCCCCATCCGCCTCCCGTGTCACACACCCGCAATGGATTGGAATTACAACTCACTTTTCCTCTCGTACCAAAATTACAAATTACACTGAGACTGTCATTCCACGTAAGATGACAGCCCTATGGGAACGCTTTGAGTACTCCTGCTTCTACTCAAATGCAAATGACTCGATCCCGATGTCTCCACCATCTACCCGAAGTGCTTACGTGAAGCTTAAAATGCCCCTGTTTCGCCTTCACCCCCTCACCTCTACCAAATTCCCGTCCACTTCTATCAACTTAACCAGATCTTCCCCTACGCTTGGGACCTCACCAATGCCCAGTCTAACACACCCGCCTAAGCGACTCGATTTATCCCAAAATAAACCCGCCCCGCCACCTAGGAGACAAACGCAATCCGGGCCTCTATCAAAACCCTCATCTTCACACCCACCTTCCATATTGGGACCTCATCCCTCCACCTTACATCAATATATCATACCTCCTTTGTTTTCTGCAAAACGACCTACGCCTTTTACACCTATACAGAGATCAAAGGGTATCACAACATCGTTACCCCGCGTATCCGGTCCACCTATCAACCCTAAACCAATCCCATCATCAAAGGATTTATTTTCTGTCACTCCCCTTTCTCCGTGGTTGTTTCCCGCTACCATGCCATCTGTAGCCTCATCATCTAACCAGCTGAACGTAACTTCTGTGTCCAAGAAACCACGTTTAGTGAAAAACATGTGTCAGCACCCCTCGACTAAACCACCACCCATACGAACTAAACACGCCCAAACATTACCACAACCCACACAATCAATACCCTCATCTTCTTCTGATTTTGACCCACTCAAAGGATCCTACGCCAAAATCCTTGCTATGTTGGTGGAGAATGCGACCATCTCCCTACCCCCACTTAGACCTTATGACCCGTCTAAGCCCCGACCTGTGGATTATGATGAGTCTAAAATCTGCGCCTATCACCGCACACTGGACATGATGTAGAAGGATGCAAAGCTCTAAAACCATCCTTCGCACCACCTCTTCCGGATCGAAAGATTAAGAAAGACAACTTACGAAGGGAGAGACCTCTAGCGCCAATTCCTCTACTATACCATCTCGTCCCCGCCTCACCAAGATCGATCATTATTACAACCCCACCTCTTCAAGACCATGAATTATCCCAACCATCTTCTTCATCTCAGGTCTACGAGATTAATATGATTAGTGTCGCTACTCGAGGACAGAAAAACAATGGGAAAGCAAAAGAAAACACACCTACGACATCTCTTTCTCCTTCAACCATCCCGATTACACCACCACCTAAAGTGGTTATTCGCGACCCGCCTATCCGCCTCTAATGGAGTTGCCCACCGAACCATGATCAAACAGCTTCATCAATCGCCCGTAAAAATGACACTATATGATCTCATTCAGACTTCTGAATCTCATCGACTAGCTCTCGTTGAGATCCTTCAAGGGATAGAGGTTTTTCCCAATGAAACCCTGCCCGTGGCCTCCATTCTAACACCCAATCACGTTTCCTCTCTCACCAAACAATCCATCTCCCCCACCACTTCTGCCTCAAAACAACAAGCCGCTGCAGCTTAGTTTCTCTAAGATGAAATTATCGACTTTGGTATAGAAGACCCTGACCCTGCCCTTTTCATTTCCGCTTACGTCCGGGACATTCGAGTACGTCGGGTTATGATTGACGGGGGCGCTAGCTTAAACATCATCTCTTCAAAAGCCTTCCAACAAATGAACATCCCTTCTAGTTGCATGTGTGCCAACCCCATCATGTCATGCGGTCATTCAATGATGCTATTACTTTACATTGGGCACCGTGATCCTCAACATTCGCGTAGGACCACGTACTTTACCCGAACTCTTCTATGTCCTCAAGGAGAGTTCCAATATAATATATTGCTAGGTCGTCCCTCGATCCGGCCATGGGATGCGTTCCCTCAACATTACATCGATGTATAAAATTTGAGTACGAGGGGAAGTCCTACACTGTAAAAGCTGATCCTCCCCCCTTCAAAACTTGCAATATGTTATACCGCCCAAACGATGTGCTTATACCAATTAAGACACCCATACATTCAACCCAACCATCCTCTTCCAATATACCTCAACCGTCCACCTCAACTGCACCTACAACTGATGAAACCACCGTCGCACAAACCACTTCTCTTCCCGCAGCTAACATCCCAACCTCCGACCCCTTAGTAGACGTTTTTCATCGCCTTACGCTGGGGGAGTATCGCCTATATAACGTTAGTTCTTTCCCTACCCCGCAGGAGTACGGACAATTACATGCACACCCCACCTACGACCGTCGCGTGGGGGAGATAATCTCTTACGGACCACCCCATTGTCGCACTAACCTAACATATGGGGGTGTTGACGCATCCTCCATTACCCCTGAACCTCCTCTTGGTGTGGTTCCCTTCCAATCCGATTTTCAATACTTGACAAATCGTCGTTTCGCCCTCACCTTCTTGACTCGCTGTGCGTGGAAAGGCTTTGGTTTTGGCCTTTACGAACAAGGCCGACATACTCTCATCCCCATCACCACACGCAAACATAATGATCGCAGTGGTCTTGGTTTTTCCGAAACACCTACGCAGAGACACCTCCCCGTCACCGTATCTCGGAAGAAGAAGACGCGCCCCTACCGAACCATCATCACCCACTTTGCCATCATCTCCCACAGAATCGATGGACCCTGAATCTATCCCTCCTAACTTTTTTTTTTTTTCATAAATGCTATCTTCATAGGTCCTCTCACTTATCAACGCGATAATGAGGACCCATCTTCTCTTCCCCTTCTGTATCCAGACATGATCGAAGAGGATTCGCCTTTGATTAATGTTGTTGAATGCCAGGATGACGACTCCATCCTCACTTACCTAGGCGCGGATGATTCTTATATTCAACGTGCCTTACCATCTGAAACTCAAACCATGCTGAACGAATCTACTATAGAAATCAACATCCACACGGAGGAAGATCCTCACATAGTGAAGATCGGACAATCACTTGACACATCAGAACAAGCCGCCTTTACCACCTTTCTCCGTGCTCGCAACCAAGCTTTCGATGGTCTTACGCCGACATGCCAGAATTGATCCTACCATGCCGTCCATAACATCACTCTAAACCCCGATTCCAAACCACCAAGCAGTAAATTGAGAAAATGCATCCACGCATTGCTCTCTTGGTCAAAGAGGAGCTCCAACGACTTTTCGTTTCCTTCATTCGCCTATTGACTATCCTCAATGGATTTCTAACATCGCACTGGCCACTTAAAGCGACGGGGACTTTGATATGCACGGATTTCCGGATCTTAACCTCGCTTGCCCTAAGGATGACTTCTCCCAAGTATTGATCAACTTGTTGATCTCACTGCGGGTCATGAAATGCTTTCTCTCATGGATGGCTTTTCAGGTTACAACCAAATTTTGGTTGCCCCTGCCGATCAACACAAAACTGCCTTCATAACTCCTTGGGGAACTTTCTGTTACCGTGTAATGCCGTTTGGCCTTAAGAATGCTGGTGCGACCTATCAGCGGGCTATGACCTACATTTTCCATGACATTATGCACACTATCCTCGAAGATTACGTCGATGATCTTCTTGGCAAGTCTAAACATCGCAGTGAACATCTCGATGTTTTAACCATTATTTTTGATCGCCTGTTACAATATTCTGTCCGTCTTCAACCAAAGAAATGTGTCTTTGGTGTCCTTTCGGGGAAACTTCTGGGCTTTATCGTCTCTTTACGTGGCATTGAGGTCGATCCATCTAAAGTAAAAGCTATCCTAGAAATGCCCCCACCCAAAACCTTAAACAATTGCGTAGTTTGCGGTGGTAAACTTCAATCCATCCGGCGTTTCATTTCCCAACTCTCGGATCGATGTCACCCTTTTCATCACCTTCTAAAAAGGACGTTGCCTTTCAATGGAGTGAGGAGTGTCACCAAGCCTTCAAGCTCTCAAAACATATCTCTGCAGCCACCGTGCTTATCCCACCCTGTGACGACCGTCCTTTCTACCTTTATCTTTCCGCCATCGACCATGCTATAGAGCTATGCTCGCCATCGAGACCTGCACGCCGAGAGCAAGCCGTTTACTATATAAGTCGTACTCGTGGATTACGAGACTAGGTATACACATGTAGAAAAATTGTGCCTCGGCCCTATCATTCGTCGCCACCAAACTCCGACATTACCTCCCGAATCACAAAACTTTCGTCATCACCAACACATGCACTCCCATTCATTATATGTACGCCAAACCACACCTAAACCAACGCATCGCTCGATGGCTCATGCTCCTCGCCGACCTCGACCTTGAGTTTATACAATGTAAATCAATCAAAGGACAAACTCTTGCAGATCAACTCATGGAGGCCCTCTACCGGGGAACAATTTACCAATTTTACCTTCCCGACGAACTCATCGCCACTCTTTCGCCGGAGAAGTGTCGTATCAAATGACCCTCTTCTTCGATGGATCTAAGTGCCGCGCGGCGGAGGAGCCGGCATTGTTCTCATCCTCTGACGCTGAACCTATGCCTCTTTCATTCCGACTTGATTTCCTTGCACTAATAATACAAATGGAATACGAGGCCCTTGTTCTAGGTCTCCAAGTTGCGTTACACTTAGGTATCAAATCTATCAACATTTTTGGCGACTCTCAATTGGTAGTCAATCAAGTTACGGGCATCTACCAATGTAAAAACGAGGAACTTCAGAAGTACAAACACCATGTGGATTCACTTCTAGCTTTATTTACCCACTATTCTATACAAACCATTCCCCGCTCCACTAACAAATTTGCGGATACTATGGCTTGCTTAGCCTCGCAAATTCCCGCCGCGCCAACTGACTCTGAATTATTCGTTGTGGTCCAGCAACTTTTTGCACCATCCTATTCAACCCCGGTAGTTTGCATGATAAATACTGTGTCTACTAATTCGCAGGATACCTGGTACCACCAATTTCACGACTACCTTACGATCTCTGTTCTCCCACCTGACCTTACTAGTAACGGAAAACGTGCTTTTCTTAAAAGTGTTTCGCGTTATGTTGTCATGGGAGGACTCCTCTATAAACGTGGCTTTGATGGCATCCTCCTTCGCTGTCTAACCGGCGCAGAAGTCACCTATACCATCCAACAAGTACACGATGGGATTTGTGGTGGACATTTTAGTGGCCTTGCCGTGGCTAAACGAATCCTTCGCCTAGGTTATTATTGGCCTACTCTCAATAACGATCGCTCGCTACGAATATGTTAAGCGCCGTGTCATGTGTCAACAACATGCCAATCTTCAACATACTCCTAGCCACCCGCACATGTGTCGCACGAGATCTTTGGCCTTTCTCACAATGGGGTTTAGACCTTATTGGTGAGATTCACCCGACCTCTTCACAACGCCACCGTTGGATAATCACAACGACCGAATATTACACAAAATGGGTGGAGGCCGCTCCACTCATTTCAATCAAAAAGAAAAAATTGTCGAATTCATTAACCATCACATTATCTCTGTCGTTTTGGTATTCCTCATCGCCTAATAATGATAATGGTAAATCTTTTCAAAAATAAGTTGTTTACAAGACCTTTGTGACAACTTTGGTATCAAACTTAGCTTCTCATCGCCTTACTATCCGCAGGCCAATGGTCAGGCTGAATCTTCTAATAAAACTCTAACCAAAATCCTCATGAAAGTCGTCAATGAATCTGGAAGAAATTGGCACGATCACATTCCCTTTGCCCTTTGGGCTTATCGTACTAGCATTCGTACCTCCACTAATGCCACACCTTTTTCATTGGTATATGGTACCGAGGCTGTTTTGCCTCTCGAAATACAAATACCCTCCCTTAGAATATCTCTTCAAGATATTCTCACCAACGATGATTTCCGCCAAGAGCGGTTAGCCCAATTAGAGCTTCTTGACGAACGACGTCTTACAGCTCTCGATCACCTCCAAATCTATCAAAAACGCATCAAGCGTGCTTATGATAAGCGACTTCATGAGCGTACATTTAAGGTTGGTGATCTTGTCCTCAAAGAGAATCAACATGTAACCAAACTAGAAAAGAGCAAACGTGGAAAATTTGCTCCCAATCGATTGGGCCTTATATAATCACTCACACCTATGGATCAGGCACTTATCGTTTAGCTTCGCTTAATGGTAAACCTGAGCTTGAACCCCTTAATGCCTTGCATCTTCGACCATTCTACTGTTGAATCTAGTGTTATATCACTCCTTATCTACCTACTGCTCGTCCCTTGAGCTCATTTACCGCTACATACACTTTGTTTTCTATATCTCCGAATAAAATCAAGCTCACCCCTCACCTCCCCTTACGATGCCTTCCCCTTCTTAGTCTAGTCCATGACTTCAAAGTATTAAAATAAGCCGTATTCTTATGGGATTTTCTTGAGTCAAACTTCCTACTAAACTAGATGCTTCACGCCAAAAGAACATCTAGTTATCTAAAATTAAATATAGATCGCTCCTCGAAGGATGTTTATATGCCAAACTATTGCTGCAAGCTACTATAAATAGATCGCCTCAAGGACAGCAAATATGCACTAAAATCATCTCTCGCTACTATAAATAGATCGCTCCCCGAAGGACAGCTTATACACACAGCCTTTATCCGAAGCTTTCGCATTGATCAGCCTTCGTGAAGACCTCAAGAATAATACAATCAATATCCCTTATAGACTTCCCGCATCGATCACTTACATTTAATAAAATAAAAGCCTCATACAAAAGAACTTTTTGGGTCATGGACTTGTCTATTTAGGGTAGGTTCTCTTTCGTTGTAACAAGTTCTTTTTCAGACTCACCTATATCATCCACATCACCTCACCATTTGTTTCAACTCAAGGGACGTAACGTACACCTGATATATTGTGATCATACAACTCTTTTCAACTATGGACTTCTCGTCTATACACGGCACTTAGGGCTTCAGGCTCGTTCTACGTTGTGTGGTTTGTTTAGCTCTTTTCACCTACGGAGCACTCTTTCCGCTTTGCCTCGCATCTAGAATTGTGTGTTGATCTTAATCAGGACACTATTCCCTACTACTTGGGTATGCTAACCTTTGCTTTACCTATACCTACACCAACAATATTATCCTACCTACACCAACAACATTACCCTACCAACATCAAATTTTTTTACCAAACGACAAATTGCCTAAACCATACCAAATTGCCTAAATTCACCCCTCCCTGATCCTAAGGGAGAACTACATCGGTCTGAGGCCCTTCCTTGCTTTGTGCAATGGGCTATGTAGGCAGCACTTCGGAGACATGGGGTCTCCCAAGGTTAGCTCGACCATCCCCTACCATAACCTATCTTGTGTGGTGAATATAAATATTTTTGTGTATTTTTATTTTAATCACATTTCTCTTTATCCTTTTTCAAACACCGAAAATCAAAACACCGACAATCTTATTATTATCATAACTCAAATCAACATACATATTCAGTTTTATTTAGATGTTAAACAAATACATCTTCTATCATCGACACGCAGGTCGGCATCCTTATTCTTATACCTCGCTAACATATACTGCATCATCACAACTCATCCCGAACTAGGTGATGATCGTGATCGCCGACCCTCTCGCCGGGCCTCTCTGTCCTCAAAGGTACCGCGGCTATTGGTACCGCCCACTGATCTGCCAATCTCTCCTGTAACATATGAATACGCCCTCTCGCATGGAGAACTCCAGCCTCTAGTCTCGCCGCCCGTGACTCCGCAACCACTAACAATCCTCTTGTCTCATTCACCTGCGTTTGGAGCTGCTGAACCAAACGCTGCAGACGATCCCTCTCTGCTGTAATCACCACCGTGTCGTGGCGCCACGTACACTCGCAGCTTCGCTACCCACCATAATCTATAGGCCTCTGTCATTCCTACATCCATTACCCTGCGATCGGCTGCTATCTCCTCAGGCCCTTCTGGAGGTGTTGGCCGGGGTGGTGAGAATGCTGCCTCGGCATCGATCCTCATATATGGTCTATAAGCCTGTGGTATGTCCTGCACAAATCCAAATTGTCGCCGCACGCGATCTATAGGAATCCTCTCATATTCACCTTGCCTGTGCCCCGCGATCCACCTCAATCGCTCTACACCTCTCAACTCCTCAGCTATGATTTCGGTTACCATATAGTTCCCGTAGGGCCTCCAAATGATATCCGCAATCTGTCACTCTCTCCCATACTCGCCTGTAATACTCAATGTCCGCCAAGCACGGCCCGAGATCTTGCTCTTCTCGCTCGGGACCCATCGTCTAATCCCAACCTCTCGTACTCCGGCCTCTCTCGTCAGATAGATCGGGCCTATTGGTCGCACACAAACAATGTGCTCATAGGCCCAACAAAGTTGTAATAAGTATGAGCAATCCAACGTTGTCTCCGTGACTTTTCGCCTACAAGCCCATAAACCCTCGTATAGCTCCGCCAAATATGCAGTGCCCATGCAAACGTAACGTTCCTTTCTATCATCTCCCAGATAACACACATCAATGCCTTTGGAAATTTTCCCCTTCCGCCTCGGTAATGCATAATACCCTACCGCTATCATTAATATCACGCTAACCTTGTCTCCTCGTGGTGTGCCGTATACATTACCCCATATGTAAACGATAAACCTCGCTGTGTCAAATCTCGTGCGATGGACCAAATATCGCCAGTTATCGCTCCCGTGCCGCGCTAGTAGTAGTGCTCGATATACGGCTCTCCCTGTAATAGGAGTCTCAAAATCCAAACACATCTTCCAATGTTACCGCTATCTCACTCGCTGCGGATAGAAGGTATTTGTCTCGTGATTCCATCTCTCAATCGGCCGCTCAGAATATACCATGGTTACGTGCGATTCGTGAATAATAACGGATTCCACTTAACCCCAAACGATTTATCAATGTCCATTCCGCTGGTGTTACATCCGCTCGGATTCGCGACAACAGCGCTGGCACACTATCATTCATCCTCAACCCTGTCTCTGCCTGCATACACCAAAACAACAAACAACCATTCAACCCGTTAGGGTCTTTTTCAAACATTCTGGAAATTTCTCCAGTAACCGGTACCGGTTATACGTAACCGATATCGGTTGCGTAACCGATACCGGTTCTCCCTAACCGCCACGGCCATGCCAATTTTATACACCTTCCTTAAAAACAACCACCTACGACAATAATTTGCTCGTTTCTTCGTTTTTATACATATAAACATACCTGGAACCCCTGATTGCCTACCCTGTACCACTTAGCTCACCTGCAACCCTTGTTATCATGTTTTCTCTCTCATATCTACCCACCTACTCTCCCCCATCTTACTCACGAAACATACAGTAATCAAATCACAAACAAAAACAATACCTCTTGAGTTGCGCAGCAGCTTGAGGTGGCCCTTGTCCGCCTCCCGCCCTCGCTCGCCGGATGCTTCTCCTCGCTCGCCATGATCACCACCCTTTTCAACTTTGTCTTTCTGCCTTCTGAACCTCGGATCACAATTCACTTTCCTTGTCTCTTTCCTTCTTCTCACCCAAATCTCTCATGCAAATCCGCCTCTCGCCAAAAAGCGCCGCGCTCGCAGTATTTAACCTCTTCGCATGGCTCTAAAATTAAAACTTAAGTTGCCACCCTAGCTTTTCTATTTTTAGAAAAGCTCATACCTAAATAACCGGTATCGGTTATTTAACCGATATCGGTCTATGACTACCGATATCGGTTCCCTAACCGATATCGGTTACACACCTTCCTTTTTGAAACAGGTTTCTTTTCTTCATTTCTCCTCTAAATTTTTGTCGCGCCCGCTTTCTTTCTCGCATAAACAACAAAATTTACCACATTTGTTCATCCACCACACATAGCATTATAATTTCATTAAACATCATTTATACCAATACACAACCATCAACTACAAATATCAAAAAACTATCAATCTATACATCATTTTGGATCCAACTCATCAGTTACATATATCACACTGTCACAAAACCACCAATTTATCACATAACCTGTCATTCATATATACGCACAAAAACATCAGCATCATCTATCTATCAACATGTCAATTAAACTCATCACACATTCTATATATTACCAGCCATTAACCACATATTTCAACACATTTTAAACACAGCATGTGGATCAAAACATCGTCTCTATATATATACAAATTTTCAAAAATACAATGTGCCCTACATCGGGGCCTCTGTGATCTCATAACATACCAAAGACGGCACGCAGGCCGCAATACCTACCACAAATCTCGACTCGGCTCGCAGGCCGGTCTCTCATATCAAAAATATACTCGGCTCGCAGGCCGGTATCAAATGTACAACCCGTACTCGGCTCGCAGGCCGGTATATAATAAATAAATAAATCAAAACAATGAATAAATGTAGGCACGCAGGCCTCTATCAATACAACCGGTTCGCAGACCGGTGCCCGTGTCCCTATACAAAACCACGCTGGGATCTATCGCTCTCCCCACCGCTCGCACTCTCTCCCGCTGGTCCTCGTGGCGCGCCTCGCCTCGCTCTGCCATGACACGCCACTGTGGCTGCCCTCCCCGAGATCTCGGGCCGTGCGAGGTCTCGCCTATGCGCCGCATATGCTCGATACTCGACTCCAGATTATCAAGAATATCCGATAATAACGGGCCTCTCGCTCTAACCTCCATATAGCGATCTCGCGCCATCAAGGAATCGGGCTGGTCTCGGCACCTAACACCACTATCCTCGAGCTCGTACTCGCACTCGTGGCCGTGGCGCTGTGGAGGTGCCGCCGTGCTCGTACTCGCACTCGTGGCCGTGGTGGTATTCGGGGCTCGTGGCGTGCAGCACGCTGGTACGGCTGCTCGTACTGTACTCGCACTCGTGGCCGTGCGCTGGTGTGGTGGTGCCGCCGTGCTCGTACTCGAGCTGGGCTAGCCGCCCTCGTAAAACCCCTATTCGTGCTCGGCAAAGCAGCCTAACCTGCTCTCGTAATACTGCACTCGCCCCGAGCTGATCTCTCTCTCGCAGCCACCGCTAAGTTCTGGCTGTGCGGGCTGTGTGCTACCTCGCCGCTTCTCTCGTCCAACCCACTGCACTCAGATGCGCGCGTGCACCGGCATCATCCACACCTCACTCGCGGGTCTCTCCGCTACCTGGGCCGGGATCCCAAGGGCAGGCTGTGGTGCCGGGCAGCGGGGGCCTCTACATCATCCCTCCCGATCGAGGGAAGGGAGGTGGCTCGCCCCGTGGCAGCCCATCTCGCCTCGCTGCACTCTCTAAGGGTATCCGCCGCATTTCCGGCCTCCGTCCCGCTATCCGTAATGTATACTGGATCAAAGCGCACTGTATGCGGGCTCTCTCGCCAGCCGGTGACCTCTCGTAGGGTCTCCATATAATGTCTACTGCGGTAAGGCCCTCTAGCATATGTCTATAGTGAGGTCACATCCCGACTCGCAACAATCGCCGTGGTGGCCCACAACCCCAACCACCTCTCAAAGCCATATCGGTATACGATCTCGTGGCCCTCGGCTTGGGTAGCCCTATCGGCCTCGATGCACGATGTGCTCGTATGCCCAACAAAGGCAACAAAAAGGTCGAACAAATACCAAATCGCCTCCTCCGCGATAGCCCCATAACTCCTCAGATAATCGCACAGATATACGGTGTGCCATGCAAAAAATGTGTGCTCCTCCACCATCTCCAAAGAGCACCCCATCAATGCCCGTGGGAAGCGACCTCCTCTCGAATCCGGGAGGGCGAAGCAGTGTGACCCTATCATCATCAACACGGCAAGCCGTGTCTCATGTCTCGTGTGCGCGGTACATGTCCCCATATCCAATGCTCGCTTATGATATATGTAAGAAGCGCGGCCGCATCCCCAAAACTCGCAGATGCTATCCATGGCGCTCTCGAATCCACTCGAAAACGGCCTCTCCTCGATCGCAGAGTCGCAGGATGCGATACACATCCTCTAATGTGACGGCCATCTCCCGGCCGGCAGATGGAACACATTGGCCGCCGGATCCCATCTCTCGATGAGGGCGACCATCCCGTGATCTCTGCGATCGCTCCGTACCTCGACCCCGCCAAGCCCCACCTCGCGCATGATGGCCCAATGCGCCGCAGATATGTGTGGCCTCATCCGACTCAATAGTGGAGGCATCCTATCACGCATCGTCAACCGCCGACGTGCTCGCAAAATCAACCCACATTCTTAGACCCACTGCTCTAATAACATCTACTTTCCCATCTACCCCCTTTTTTTTCAGAACACCCAAAATCTAACCCCACCCCAACACGCTACCTTACCCACCCGAAACCCAACCTAAAAAACCCTAAACCCCATCCTAAACCCAACCCATACCCCGACTCTCTACCTACCCAACTCAACCCCACCCCAACACGCTACCTTACCCACCCGAAACCCAACCTAAAAAACCCTAAACCCCATTCTAAACCCAACCCATACCCCGACTCTCTACCTACCCAACTCAACCCCACCCCAACACGCTACCTTACCCACCCGAAACCCAACCTAAAAACACTAAACCCCATTCTAAACCCAACCCATACCCCGACTCTCTACCTACCCAACTCAACCCCACCCCAACACGCTACCAAGCCACCCTACCCAACCTAAAAACCCTAAACCCCATCCTACACCCAACCCATACCCCGACTCTCTACCTACCCAACCCAACTCAACCCAACCCAACACAACCCACCCCACCAAGTCACCCTATCCACCTTCCAACCTATCAACCCAACACCCTAAACCCCACCCATACCCCGACTCTCTACCTACCCAACCCAACACAACCCACCCCACCAAGTCACCCTATCCACCTTCCAACCTATCAACCCAACACCCTAAACCCCACCCATACCCCGACTCTCTACCTACCCAACCCAACACAACCCACCCCACCAAGTCACCCTATCCACCTTCACCCCAACACCATACACCCTAAAAACCACTCCCAACCCAACCCAACACCCCAACACCATACACCCTAAAAACCACTCTCAACCCCTCCCTCCCCCACCGATACCGGCCGATACGAGACCGATGCCGGTCCCCCTATTAAACCTCACCCTCTGTTTTTGCGACCGATGCCGGTCGCCTAGTGACCGACATCGGTCCCTGTTTACTGCCCGAGCCGAACCCGCGCGCGGCCCCCAAAACTCATTTTTTACCTATTTCTACCCATCTACCCATCCAAAAACCCTAAAATTTTACACACCTAGCCGCCTTAGCATATCTAACCTATCTACCCTCCCCCTTTCTCAAATTACCTCCATTTACCCATTATTTCCTACAAACTACCAATTCCTACCCAAATCCCAAAAACAACATAACTCAACCAAACCACCAAAATAAAGAGTTTAGAACCTACCGGTACGACAACACGTCGTCGTGGTGGGATGGGTGGTGGCGGTCCAGCTGGTCCAGCCCCTCCAGCCTCCTCCTCGCCCGTGCATGGCTCCAATCCCGATCCGCTGGGTCCCCGCCAATCACCGCCGCCTCCTCAACTATTCGGCCCACTATCAACTCTCTCCGCCAATCAAACAAATAGCTCCACCTCACTCAATACCCTCCAAATCAACTCTCCACGCCGACAAGTCAAAATTTGGATTACAAAAACAAAAGTGACAATGACAGCCGTATATTTCTTTTTATAGGTTTTTCGTCTTAAACCGATGTCGGTTTCTTTTGCCTAGAAACCGGTATCGGTCCCTTAACCGATATCGGTCATGATGAATCGACGCGGTTTGATACCTCTTTACCCCATTCTTTGCCGCTCCTTACTCCTTGCTCTTTTTCACCAATATCGCCTCTGTCCACCTTTGTTGCACAACATTTGTTCCCTGGTCCGGCCCAACCCAAGGCCTCGCCCTACCAATTGGCCCGACCCAAGGCCTCAACCTACCTATTTGGCCCGACCCAAGGCCTCACCCCACTTATTTGGCCCGACCCAAGGCCTCGCCCCACTTATTTGGCCCGACCCAAGGCCTCGCCCTATCAATTGGCCCGACCCAAGGCCTCAACCTACCTATTTGGCCCGACCCAAGGCCTCGCCCTACCTATTTGGCCCGACCCAAGGCCTCGCCCTACCAATTGGCCCGACCCAAGGCCTCGCCCTACCTATTTGGCCCGACCCAAGGCCTCAACCTACCTATTTGGCCCGACCCAAGGCCTCGCCCCACTTATTTGGCCCGACCCAAGGCCTCGCCCCACTTATTTGGCCCGACCCAAGGCCTCGCCCTACCTATTTGGCCCGACCCAAGGCCTCGCCCTACCCACTTGGCCCGACCTAAGGCCTCAACCTACCACTTGGCCCGACCCAAGGCCTCGCCCTACCTATTTGGCCCGACCCAAGGCCTCAACCTACCTATTTGGCCCGACCCAAGGCCTCGCCCCACTTATTTGGCCCGACCCAAGGCCTCGCCCTACCTATTTGGCCCGACCCAAGGCCTCAACCTACCTATTTGGCCCGACCCAAGGCCTCGCCCCACTTATTTGGCCCGACCCAAGGCCTCGCCCCACTTATTTGGCCCGACCCAAGGCCTCGCCCCTACCTATTTGGCCCGACCAAGGCCTCGCCCTACCCACTGCCCGACCAAGGCCTCGCCCTACCTATTTGGCCCGACCCAAGGCCTCGCCCTACCTATTTGGCCCGACCAACGTTTTATTTTATCCATCCATCCTGTACCTTGTGTTCAATCGAGCTCACTTGTTCGTGTTTTAGCATGATTAGGGTCCTCGACTTGATCGTCGACCAACTTTGCCTGACTCTAGACCGTGACGCTTATCTCAACCAAACCAACCATTTCGTACCGCCGAACATGCCTAAACGCTCCTCGTACCTTACCCGTTATATACCCCCGGAGCTACTTCCTATGCCTGGATACCAGGATTATATCACCCTTGTTTGGATAAACTATCGACCTTTGCCTATACATTGCTGGTTTGCTCACAAATCATGTACCCTAGTCGTATTTATTGCATTTCAACATGCGTCCGCTTCCTCGACCTACACCATCACCTTACCATCCTCTCTACCACATATACCCTTTATCAACCCTATCCCTGATTTCCCGTTCACTCAATCTGTGATAGATTTGAGGGGGATTACCTATATCTTTAACATGAGAAACCACTTCATATTATTGTCCGCGCAGCTTTACAGAACAAGCTACACGACAATAAGGGGCTAATGTAGACACCAAATTCGTGTCTCACGACCCCTTGTGACCCGCATCCCATTTCGCAACCTAACCTCATTACCTAAACTTCACACAATTATTTATTAATTACCTTGTAATTGATAAATCCACATCACCTTACCTACCACCTCACTTGGCCACCTCACCATGACCTAGCCCTAACCCTAAACTAACCTAATTAGGACCCATGACTTGGTCTAGACTCACATCCATAACTAATGCCTCCTTACTCGCACCCAAAGCCGACCTTCTAGCCACTTGACCAAGCCCGCAACTGATCTCTCGGGAGAAAAGTAGGAAGGTGGGCTATTTTACTAAAAATAGCCTACTTTTTCCTAACCGATGCCGGTTCCTACTCGACCGCCGTCGGTTACGCAACCGCCATCGGTTCCCTGTAAATGGGCTTCCCAAACCAAAACAACGGATCGGAATTTCATTTTGGAGATCAGTCAAGGATTTTTAATCAAAGGAGAGTCCAAAGCGATCACAGAGTCCGTAACTTCACTTGACCAAGCAGAGACGAGTAAAGAAACCAAGAGTGGCAAAGAAAGGAGATCAACTTGCACCTTCATCAAAAAAAACAAGAAGTTATATCTCGCATGTCCTCCATTATAACATTTCTTGTGCTTTTGGAATTGTAATCTTCCCAAATCCGTTCCGTAACCCATTATCTAACGTATCATTGCCTCTAACTATCATTCCTTAGCTTCTAACCATCCCATTTCTCAATACTATCCAAAACCAGCCATTACAAACACCACAACCAGCCCGTAAGATCCTAGAACCAACCGCAGATATCGGTTATCGTGACCGCCATCGGTTATAGGTAACCGCATCGGTTCCTTTGATCAAAACCAAGAAAACAGCCTTTTCCCTACCAGGGCCCACGAAACAATTTAATTGGTACTCTACAGTATTTTGTGTTAATTCATATTAGCAGGGGAACTGACCACCTTCGAAAGGAAGTTTCATACTTCCTGGGCCCAAGGCAGTTCCCTCATTTATTATCTAATCAAAATCTTGTGGTCTTGTGTTCTTATTTGCAGGTAGTCCTTCCAAGACAAAAAGGAGTTCTTCGCAGTCAGCCTGATCTTTCTCTACGGTACGCGCACATCATCTCGACATTCTATGTGTATTCCTCCTAACCCTAACCTTATCTGCTTCTATAAGGAACGAAGCATTTCCGAGGTCTCAAGTGAACACTTCTTGCCTCGTTTCCTTTGGGCGAGTAAGGGGCCTCACTATTTGGTGGAGACACTATGTCGATCCTAGACACGTGGAGGGTGGCACTTGTTTGGGACCTACCTCCAGATTTTCTTTTAACGTTGCTTCAATGAGGCATGTGGAGGCTTCGGTCTCCTCTCCCAAGCTTGGACTTTTCAACAAATGATGAAACCTTTCTCGGACCCTAACCACGTAGAGGGTTGGTGCTTGTTTGGGGTCTTCCTTTTGAATCTTACCTCTGAAGTTGCACCGAGATGACACATGGCTCCTTCCACTAGCCTTGGAATTTTTAACTACCGACTCTATCTTTCCCACCCATTTAGAAGCAACTTGTTGGACCCTAGACACGTGGAGGCCCTGCACACATTTGGAGACCCTACTTTGAACTTGACCTTTAGATTTGTGCCGTTGGGACACGTGGAGGCTTCCATTGGTTCTTCCCATGTTAAGACTTTTCAACAAATTCGCATACAACATTTTTGGACTCGCCACGTGGAGGCTTGTGCTTTCTTGGGGACTCCGCTTCAGATTTTTCCCTTTGAGTTGCGCCCGATGAGGCACGTGGCATCTTCTACGGTTCCTTAATTTTTCAACAGTGACTCACTCTAGGCTCAATTTTGAATGAACCGACCTCTTTGTTTCTCTGGTGTAAGGTTGTTTTTTATCAATTTTTTCAGGGGAGAAAAATTGGATAACAATTTGGTGACTCACGGGGACATTTGCTTGCTAGATGAAGAGACCAGTAGTCTTGGAAGTATCCATTGGGTATGGAGTCATGAATGATAGCCTGATATTGATCCTGTTCTTGAAACTTGAACCCAACGTTTGTACTTGGTGACCCTTAACCTACCCCCGTTGTTTGTGCTCTCAATTTTCATAAGAAAATCTTGAAGATGAGATTTCTAAGAGTAGAGAATTGTCTTGATCTAGTGTTTTCATTTGTTCCTAAAATGGATCAGTTATAACATTTGCCTAGAGGCACATTAAACCGTACATTGATACAACCTTGGAGCAACAAAACCTATGCCGAATCACTTAGGGAAACTAAAACCTATACTACAGTGAGATAATGTGCATACTCACTTTGAGGAATTAAAATCCTAGGCTAATATTTACAAGGGTGAAACCTCTCTTTTCAATAGCAATGTTTAAGATAGATTCCGTTAACTAGAATCGGAAGCTCCTCTCTATCCAATGTAGATAATTGGAAGGCATTGCTTTATTTACATCCTGTGACCATATAGGGGCCACTCCAAATGGCATCAAACTTGGAATGTCTTCTTGGTTTTGCTTGATTTGCATCCCACTTTAGAACTAGGTCCCCTTCCTGAAAGGTCCTTGTTCTTTCTTTCTTGTCAAACCATCTTTTGACTAAGGGATGATACTTCTCCATCATTTGAACTACATGTTCTTTGATTTCTTCTAGTTACATCAGCTCTGCATATCTAGCCTACATTGGTTCAAACTTAGATAATTCCAGTTGCTTTATGAGTTCTAATGCGGGGAGATCTAATGATATAGGAAAAACTACCTCTTTCCCATAGACCATCTTGTAAGGGCAATTACCGTAGACCTCTTTGGTGTGATCCTATTAGCCCATAATGCTTATTTGAGCTTGGTATGCCATGTCCTCTGGTTTTAATTAATATTTCTTCTGATGATTCTTAGTAAATTCTTATTTTTGGACTCTTCCTGTCCATTACCCTGTGGATAAGAGTTTGAAGAGGTGCTCAAATAGGTTCCATTCTTTTCAGCCCATTCTATGATCTTGGAACCGGGAACACCAATGTATTTTCTGATATGATAGTGGATGGTACACCAAACCTAGTCATTATTCCTTCATAGAAGTCTAGTATGCTAGACTCGTTGGCCTCCTTGAGTTCTACCACCTCAGTCCACTTCTAATGAAATAGTCTGTTGTTGTGAGTATTGACTTGTGACCTTGGCTAGAATTTGGATTGATGAACCCAATGAATTCCAATCCCCATTGCATGAATGGTTGGTTGATTTAGATTAGATGCATTAGAAGTGCTGCTAACCTTTCTTTTCCTATGAAGAACACACATGTTGTGCACCTTTTGTTCCATGTTTAGCAATCACTAAACATTGTGGGCCAATAATAACCCGCCTTTATTATTTTGAGGGTTGTTACCCACAGGGAAAAATGACCTTCGGCCTCTCCATTCTCGAAACTCCTGTAATAATCTCCCAATTTGATTTGTTCCAATGCATATCAAGTAGAACAACATTAATGTCCATCTTGAACAAAATACCATAAAAAAGCACATATGGAATGGCTTGTAATCAAGTATCTCCTCTTTGCTTTGTTCATCTCTGGAGGGAATAGTCCTATCTCGTAGGAAATGTATCATATTTTGAGTCCAACAATGAATAGGAAAATCATCATTCACTTGTTCCTAACCATCTTGCAGTACCAAAACAACTTCCTTTTCATCACCTAATTCAACTGTTGAATCAAGGCTAACTGTTCACATAGTCCTTTTCCACATACCAGCTTAGTGACCTTAATTTTAATGACATATTCCATGACACAAGTGATTCATCCTACACATTTCTCATTAAAATCCTTATTCAGAGAAATTCCTTGACACTAGCATGAGACACTAGCAATGGAATCTTATTGTTCAAGACCAAGTGTCCGAACTTCTTCAAACTCCTAACTACAACAAGGACATGCTTTTCAATGAAAGAATACCTTACTTCATAATCTTCCATGTTTTAGTTGAAGAATGTTATGGGTTTCTCTCGAACCTTCTCTATTTCGTTGCACTAAGATAGTTGAGATTGTATCCGATCCTCCAAAAGTATACAACCCGAATTCCTTTGAGAAGTATGGGTTAATAATAGTTGGAGCTTGTGATATTGTATTCTTAATATCCTCAAAACTCTCATTTTTCTTCGTTGTCCATTTGAATGCAAGACTCTTCTTCAACATAATGGTTAGAGGCTTAACAAGAGTGTAAAAATCAGGCACAAATCTATGAACAAAGTTTATCCTTCCCAAGAAGCTTTAGAGAGATTTCTTATGGTGTGGTAATGGAATTTTCGGATGGCTTCCATTCTGTTGGGATCAATTGTTAAACCTTGTCTTGAGACAATGCGGCCCAAAAATTTTCCCTCATGTGCCAAGAATACACACTTCCTAGGATTTAATGACACTTCAAACCTTCTACACCTCTGAAATACTTATCTGAGGTGAAAGAGGTGGTGTTCTACATTATTTGAGAAGATAGTGATATCATCTAGATATATCAGCACTATCTTGTTGATTAATCCTTTGAACGCCATATCCATAGCTTGCTAAAATATTGCTCCGGCATTTGACAATCCAAATGGCATATTCTTATAAGCATATGTGCCCCATTTCATCATGAAGGTTGTCTTGAACTTATCTTCTTCTACTACCATTATCGATTGTATCTCGAATAGCCATCTAGTAAGCAAAACCTTTCGTAACCAGCTACTACCTGCAAGATTTGTTCCATCGATGGAAGTGGATAATGATCCTTGAGTGATCCTCTATTTATATCATGGAAGTATACAAACAATCTGATCTCCCCATTTATCTTTCTCACCAGCACCAAGTTTGCAACCCAACTTTAATGTTTGATAGGGAAGATGATGCTAGCTTCAATTAGCTTGTTCAACTCTTTCCTCATGAGAGGTTCAATGTGAGGATTTACCACCCTTTGCTTCTGTCTGATAGGTTTAGATCTCCGATCCAACTCAATAGTGTGTTGTGCCAACTTTGGGTTGTAACCTCTTAAATCCTTATAAGTCCATGTAAAGACATCTCAGAATTCTTGACAAAGTTGAATGAATTCATATTTTTCTTGTTGGGTACTTACCTTGCCAATTTACAATGTCTTGCCTTCATCTATTGAAATAGGCTCTGAATCTTCACCCTTCACCTGAATGTTTACGTTCTCCTTCCAAAACTGGTCTTTCGAGTTGAAGATAGATTCCAATGTCACGAAATCATTTGGAAGGTTATTTTTCCGCAATCGCACTACTTGGTCCCCATACTGCTGCTCCAATTTATCTTGATTCCTATCTAATAATTCAGCCTCTTCTTGTAAGAAATTGACAACTGTTGATCGTTCTCAAACACTTGCCACTTGTGTTATTGTCTCGGAACCGCTTTGGCCTTACAATCACATGGATATGTGGTTGCGATTTGTCTCTATTGATACTGTCGACCACATCAAATGTTGCTCCAACCGATGCAAACCTATCTCGTAGCTTAATTCTCCATCCGGGTATGGACACAATGTTGAAAGCTTCAAAGTCTTCAATTAGGTCCCATACCCTGTTTTTGTAGCTCTTGAGTAGGTCATTCTTGGAAGAATTTTTTCCTTTGACTTGATTCACAATTATCTCACTATCACCAAATACTTGTAAGTTTTTAATGCCTCTCTTTCTTTCCCAATGTAATCCGTGGATTAAGGCTTCATACTTAGCTATGTTGTTTGAGCAAGCAAACTGGAAATGGAAAGCTGAGTAGTATTTCGTACCTTGTGGTGAAATGAGCATAGCTCCTCCTCCTGTACCTTGTCTACTCCTTGAGCCATCAAATAATAACTTTCATACTTCGTTATCATCTTTGTGGTCTGGCTTGGTGATGCTAGGAAGAGGTTGATTCTCTTCATGCAAACAATAGACTCCTAGTTCAGATTCCTCCATTTCTTTGTAACGGTTAAAATCATGTCTCTTGTTTACCCACTCATCAAGAGTCAAGTCCGAATGCATCTGATTTTGGTACCTTCTTCATGGGTGCTCAAATTATCCTCTTGATCAAATGTTGAACAATTTGCATTAATTAGACTCGACGTATGAGGCTCTATGTGAAATTTTACAATAGGCTCAGATCTGATTGTAGCTTTAGCTCCATACCTTGTTCTGAATAGCATGTGTGACCAATCTATTGATAGATATCCACCAATTTTGGTAGTGAAGTCTCTTGACAAGCACAATGCAAAGAGTGGTGGTAAGTCTATGAATGATACATCTTACAAGATAGTCACATTGGGACATGCATGCAATGTGAGGCTCAAATCTTTTATTACTCCAACTGTTGTTACCGTTTTCCCATCCAATTGCACCACACTTTTGGAGATGACTTCATATTGAAGACCCAACTAGTCGGCTATTTGTTTTGGCATGACCGAGCTACTTGCTTCCGAATCAATCATACAATTATGTACTAACTTCTCTCCAATGTTCAATGAGACATAGAATGATGGGGGATTTAGAGTTTACCTTGGTCACCTCCCTAGGTTTCTTCTTGATGAGATGCATTGGTGAGCATTTTTTCTTGTTCATTGGGTGGCCAATTTGATGCTGACCAGTTTGCCATAGTAGCTTGCAATAGGTCTCTTTGTTGTGGGATAGCCAATGACTCCCACATTGAGATGTTTACATTTGTTTTCTTCATTTTCTCAATAATTTTGAGTGGAGATGAGAAATATTTCTATTGACCCTCACTCTACACATTCTTCTCTTATGCATGGGCTATTATAACCGGCACTTGAGCTAGTCTACAAGGTGGCTTGGGCTGACCTTACACATTGAGAGCAGCACTTTGATTGTTAACACCTTGTGGAGTACTAGGAGGTTGCACAACATTTATATTGGATGAATTTCCTTCTCCAATATTTCTTTTCTTGGATCTGTGTATTGGTTGCTACACTTTGAGAAGGGGCTTGATTTATACCACAGAAATCTTCAACCTTTCAGTTGACAAGTGTGGTCTCATTTGGAGGTTCCTCTTGTTGATTTCCTTCTTGTTCGCTTTTCTGTTCCATACCATTTGTTGTCACCATAAGATCTTGATTCAAAGCACCATTGAAACACATTGATTGATTGTGAGGTAGATTGCAGGGGTAACACCATTCGTACTCTGTGCCATGTTGTTTTGTGTTGGAACCAAGGCTCTTGATGTTGAAGCTGCATTTGGATCATATGGTCAGAATGGCCTGGCAGCTTGAGGTTGTCCTTGGTTCTAGTTTTGATTTACGGCCCGAGTGGTGGTCTATTTTGCTCATATGGGGCCTCACTTGATAATGAGTGTAGTCGATACGGTATAGAACTCTAAGTGATATGTCTCTTAATAGTCACTAGCTCATTTCCTAGGTTCTTGTAGTTGTTTCATAACCTCTTGTAGCTCTTTTGAAGTGCTTGAAGAAGTAGAAGCCTCACTATTGCTTTGATTCCTAGGGGCTGGAATGGGATTCAACTCTAGTGTTTGACTAGTTGTAGGAGCTCCTAGTTCTAGATATAGAGGCATAGGCGGCCTAGGTGCAAGTTTACCAACCTGAATTAAACAATTTTCAGCTCTAATAGAAATGTTATAGGTTCGGGTAAAGTTCTACCTCCCATGGATTGAATCATCATAGAAATATCATAATTTAAAGCTTTAAGTATAGGAAAGCACCTTCAGCTGTTGGTCTCATGGCCAATGAATCCTATCCCACGTTCGCTAGAATCTGAAGTTGAAGTCGGTCAATTGCTCATTAGGATCCCTCTTGATTGTTGTCAACTACTCCAATAAGGACAGATTATCCCCCTTTTCTCCAAATTGATTGTGGAGAGCTGTGCATAAATGGTCCCAATTCTGGATGGATCCCACGGTTAAACTTTTGAACCACTACAAAGCTTTACCCTTAAAGGAGGATGCCAAAAACTTGACAACTATGTCCATTTGAGCAATCTCATGAATTGCATAGACATTTGCAATAACTGGATGTGATCAATCGAAGTCATCTGGTTCTCTCCAGTAAAATATGGAATGCTCTTCAATGCTATAGATGGAACTGGATTTGTGCATTGAGATCTAGCGAGTTCTACTGCAATGAAGTTTACGTAGGGGTTGGGTTGTGCCATCCTGATTGGTCAGAGGACTCTAGTAGATTGAACAAAAGGCCTACCAGGTGGAGGTGTTTACAAGGTTCTACCTGGTGGAGATGGATACCTTTGAGCTCTTCTTCCCCTTCTTCCTCTATCTGGGGATAAATGTAGATAAACAAATATCACCTCCTCTCTAGTTCTTAACCTTGTTTTTATTCTTCTCATGAAGTTGACAAGCTTAGACTGCTGAAACCAGTGGATTCTACCTCTTTTGGAGTCGCTAGATGTGCAATTTCAGAGCTTCTTACAAGCTAGGAACTCATAACAAGTTCACATCAATCTTGCTGCAATAAAAATGAAGACTTCTAGTTCCATCGGACATGCCAAAACTGTTCATGATGAATCACATCACACCGAATGTCTACGCAACTCGAAGGGTTGGGACTCTCAGTGTGATTACATAACATGGAGCCTCTCCCAAAGTGTGGGACTTTACGAATCAGAGAGCTCTTTGGATGAAGGTCGGTTCATATTCCTCTTTTCAGGTGGACAATTTCATATTGTAGAGGATCTACTCTAAAACCTACTCTAACTTGTCAAGGAGACAGGGTTAAGGAGATGCAAGAAATAAAACCTAAACTAACAAGGGTGATACAAGAAAGGAATGTTAGACAACCGCTTTACAATTAAACACAATCCATTGAAACTATAACACAACCACCATACATGAGATAACCAAAGTTTAATGAGGGACCAAGTGGATGCAATGAAAACAAGAGAGGGTTGAAATCATCCACAAACTTATCTTATTGCTCCAAAATTGATACAGTGCATTACAGTAGCCAAGATGCAGAAATTGCATTACAATTTGAATGGGAGGTTTGAAACTCCACAAATTCGCATATGGAATAAAATAAGGGAGGGCTCAAAGAAAAATTGTACACACTCTATAAAAATGCCCCTCCTTACAATATATAGGAATAATTAGAGAAGGAGATAGAAGAAATCCAAATTCTTGTTCAACCACCCCAAAAGAGCAATGAATTCCCCTGCAACAATGATGGGTTTCACTGCAAAACCCATGCCTCCATTACTATTCCTTATTGGGCAAGAAAGGAAGCCCATACTTCATTATAGTGGTAGGTGAGTAGCCTGATAGCCTCAGAAATGACAGACTACATTTTTCATTATGGTGGTAGGTGAGTAGCAGATGTCGAGAGCCTTTTAAAAGTCCTATCTCACTCCAATCTAAGTTCCCAAAGTAAAATATATGGTTGTCTAAAGGTAAGGGTCGGGTGTTTAATGCGGGCTCACAATATTTAAAATATTCAATCCACGTAAGATCCATGTGGTAGCCCCACGCATTTTAAGATTTCACCCCCTCCATTCACTCTTTGAGTAGTGTCGATTGGAAAATTAGCATCATCTAAGGGTCTACTCTATTTTCTTTGTGTTTTGGCGGAGTAACTTCACTCTCGGACCCTAGACACATGAGACTTTTCACTCATTTGGGATCGCCCTTTTGAGCACCATACCAAAAGTATGCCGAAGAGACACCTAGAGGTTTCTGTTGGCCCTATTTTACACTTAGTCGATTCAGTCTCAAATTGACACTTTTCTTTTGGGTGTGTAAGGGGCCCCACTATTTGGCGGAGACACTATGTATGATCCTAGACATGTGGAGGGTTGGCACTTATTTGGGACCTTCCTCGGATATTTCTTTTGAAGTTATGCCGATGAGGCACGTGGAGGCTTCGTTGGGCTGTCCCAAGCTTGTACTTTTCAATGGCCGGTGAAACCTTTCTGACCTTGACCACGTGGAGAGCTAGCAATTGTTTGGGGTCTTCCTTTTGGATCTTACCTCCAAGTTGTGTCGAGATGAAACGTGGCTCCTCTCATGCGGGCCTTGGACTTTTCAATGGTCGACTCTAATTTTCCCACTCGTTTAGGAGCAACTTGTTGTACCTAGACACATGGAAGCCTTGCACACATTTGGATACCTTGCTTTGAACTTGACCTTTAGAGGTGCGCCGTTGGGACGCATGGAGGCTTCGCCTTGGATCTTCCCTATTAAGACTTTTCAAGGTGGTGTAACTTTGTAAGACTCGGCCACGTAGAGGCTTACACTCGCTTGGGACTCCGCTTCATATTTTTCCCTTGAAGTTGTGCCGATGAGGCATGTGGAATCTTCTGTGGTTCCTTAGATTTTTCAACGGCCAACTCACTCTAGGCTCGATTTTGACTAAACCCACCTCTTCGTTTCTCTAGTCCAAGATCGTGTTTGATCAATTTTTCCCTGGGGATAAAATTGGATAAAAGATCCTCCGTGTATAATGGCATTAAAATCCTGTAATGTCTGAAGTATCTAAGGCAATATGGTTACTACTGCCTAACTGGGGGTGGTAAGTCTAGGTCTATGTGCAAGAACCCCTCGTCTGGTCGCACCTCCTGCACATACCAAGGCAAGAGTTAGTTTATTATTCTAGGTTTTGTTTCAGTTTTCTAGGTTTTCTTCATTTAAAATATCATGCAAGTTGTGTGATCTAGGTTTATAGTTGCACTAAGTTTCCTTGTTATGTCTTATGTTTCCAAGTGTGCCTAGGGTCCAAGCATTGAACCCATGGCTTTGATACCAAGTGTAACACCCACAAATTTGACATTCTAAAACCACATTAATCCTTAAATAATTATCTAGAAAGTTGCTGTAATTTTTTTATTTTAAAAAGGTTACAAGGATGTCAAACCCTAATATACGTTTAATTAATTCCTACCAAAGAATGTTACATTTCATAGGATAGATCTAGTCTAGATTATTAATTAAATATTCTTAATTCGATCTAATATCAATTTAATTATCATCACTAGATAAGTGTCCATTAATTTCTCTTACTAGGTTAAATAGTTTCCCTCTTGGGAATTAACATTCAACCCACATTTAATAAACCCTTATCCCTAGTTACCTTAGTTCTCTTAAATTATTTTCTTTAATGTCCATTGAATCATTCACTAAAACCTACTAGAAGGGTTACATTTTTAACTTAATACACTAGATCCCTAAGTGGCCCCATTCACCCATTTACACATACATTTGATTTATTTAAAATTTACAACCATAATATGAATATTCTCACCTAACAATTATAGGGTTGATTCTTAACCCTTGGATCAAATCAATAGGGACCACAAGATTAGATCTACCTAAAGAAGCCCTAATCATCCTTAAGGGAGTCTTCTTAAGCATTTCTTACCCTAAGCTCATTCATTTGTTTCTCTTTGGTTTGCAGGTTGAAGGAGTGGATGCCATGGATCAAGGGAAAATCATGAAAGAGTCTTCTTGGATCCAATGTGCAAGAAGAAGGGGATTCCATCCATTTGGCTCCTCCTTTAGAATAGTTGAATCTTAGATTTAATCATGTATTCTTAGTTATTTATTGCAATGCAAGCATCTATCCTAGATCTGGTTTGAGATCTATTGTTGATTAGTTCTCTTTTTTTTGTTTTCATTGATGGGGAAAAACCCCATTTTGTAGATCAAGAGTTTTATGTATTTAAATCCCTATATGCAGGTTGGAGTATGGGTCCAAACAAGCATACACAGCCCTCACAGGATGGATCTACATTTAGGTGAAGTCTAGATCCATAAGAGCCAATGGTCTGGTAGGAAATGCACTTTTTTTAAAAAAACATGCACAGTGACCTAAAATGGTCTCTTGACTGACCGCGGTAACCACTGTGCTATCGACATCAATTCTAGTACTAGTGTCGGTTCATGTCTTAATGGTAAGTTTTTAGAATATTGTTTTAAATGTAGGGGGTAAGAGATTAATTCCATGAGCAACTTCTTATTCAATTTTAAGAAAGCATAATCAGTCTCAGAAGCATCTGATATAAACAAGGGCACAACAAATGACTATCAAGTTTGCAGAAATGAAATTGGTGTAGTATCCAATGACCAATTTTGGTCACAGGAATGTCGATGGTGGTTCATGGTCATGACACCAATTCTATTGTAGATGAGTCTATTTTATAAATTTTAACATATCTTCAACATTTTTTATTCACACTTATCTAAATGAATTTTCCAACAATTATTCATTAAATTTAAGGTTGATGTGCAAGTCATGATATCATTTAAGTTGATAACTAAACTTGGAGTTAACATTTTAAATACTGCAATATGAACCCGAGTGACTGATGTCAGTATTGAGTACACCGACCTTTGGTTAAGACTGAACCCGGAGGCTGCCGATCACTTTGTGTAGGCCAGAGAACTCTAAAAATGAATGTATAAAAGAACATAGATATCAAAGGATAAATTTAACTTTAAATATATCAAAACCAAAGAGTGTTTAATTGTTTCAACCTGAATAGGCTATGACAACCTCCCAATTCACATTGTGATCAAAACATTAAGATTTGAACTTTCTTTTCTTTCAACACAAGGTAAAATTTAAACATGATATCCATTTAATTCATTCCTTTACATACAACTAATTTGAAGAGAAAGGAAAGACACATTCTTTAATGAACTTCCTTCAAATATGATATTACAACTTGGTAAATAAAACTTGCAAAGCAACTTTTCTTTTAAATACAAGTCTACTAGTCTTCCACCTTAAGTGGGAATTACAAGAAAATTTCTACAATGAAGGGTTGCTTTTACTTCAACAAATACTCCAAATCCCAAATCTCCAACAAGATCTCCACCATGCCTTTACTTCAATCACAACAACAAAAATGGGGGAGAGGCAACACTCTCCACCCAACCAATAATCCAATGAGGAGAAGAAGCTATCCTCCTCATTGGCCCTCGAGCCCCAACCAAAATGTAATAAATGATGGATCCAACTCATGCAACTATCACAAAGCTTCCACATCACAATAAAAATTTCACAACTATTTCAAAACACATTCAACACAAGATACAATCAAAACATGAAACTATCAAAATACACAAGGCTTGAAAATGCAAAGCCAATGGAGCAAGGATCTATGGGAGATCACTTATGCCTCCCAATGGGATTTGGTGCCCACCTTAAAACCCTCCAAAATACATCTCAAACCCCTACACAACTCTTATTATGTCTCCCTCAAGATCCTCTTATGCCTCCCACATTCTCTTATGCCTCCCTACAATCTCTTATGTCTCCCTTAAAAGAACCAAGTAAGAAAAAGAAACATTTTCTTATCCACGGTGGCGCACCTAACCCAACTCCATTCCAAAACATGAATTAAAATCTTATGCCTCCCTAAAATAAAATTCCCATAGCCTTCTCCTACACCATACTTAGGCATTCTACCCATGAACCCAACAAGCATACAAACCATTCACTTGCATACAAATATACACATATAAAAGAAAACAATTAAAACAAGGGTGTAGTTCCTACCTTTCCATGGTAGAACTTGATCAAAGAGTCACACACCAAGATCCTTCAAGCTCAATCCAACTCCAACAAGCTCTAAAAATTCAACAAGCACTCCAAAATTCTCCAACTCCAAAATACAAGAGCACAAATGAAAATGAAGTAACCCCCAAAAAAACAAATAAACTTGCATATATAGAAAAAGGGAAGAGGAGGGTGAGGTGGCTCCATGTAGGATGTCACATCACTTATCCTCAACTCCACATCACAAGTCAAACCTCAACCCCAATGCACAATAAATTGGTGGTTGAGAGGAATGAAAAGCCTCTTACACACACAATCCAAACCCACACCCCCTAAGGAAAAATTTAAAACCCATGTAATAAAAGTGCAATAAATGTCACTTTTTGTCTTACAAAACACATAATGGGGTCTATTTTTGACCCCCAATCCATAGGTAGGGTTGGTATATGAAATTAAGAGGTGTGGGACAAGCTTAGCTTGTCCCACAAGCCTCCAAAAATGGCCCTTAAGACCAAATCCGAAATTCCAAGGTAAGGTAGAGTGTACAACACTCAAAGTCACATACACTCAACTTAAATCACAAAAATTCAAAGGACCAACTACTCTAATAAATGACCCATTTTGTCACATCCCCATATAACTTAATAACATGATTAAATTACTTAATATAAAGCACATTAATCAACAATGATTAAATAAATTACATCAAAAATAAATCACATACTCTACAATAAATAAAAGAAAAGGGAAATAATTGCACACATAGCCCATGGTCACAATTGGAGGTCATCCCCCCATGGGGACCCCTAACAAAATAAAACAAAACAACAAACATTACACAAGTTTCCATGGTGACCTTCATTGTATCCATCTAGTATTCCATTGTGGTTGGTCTTCAATCCCCCTTTTGATTGTTGTGATATAATTACTTGCAAAATCACACAATACCTCCTTTGGCCTGTGGCCACATCAAATACATCAAGGATAAAATATATGCATATCAATCAATAAACATCCTCATATAACTAAGTCATCATCTCAACTAAACAATGTTATCATTTGTCTAAAATTTCAACAACATCTCAATTCTATATTTTTATCAATATAAACAAGATCACGAGATTAGTTCAAAAGCTAAATCCTAGTCAACACGATGAGAATTTTGAATGTCAGTAATATATATGCTAACAACACATCATCATCATCAATATAAAATATCTCTCTCTATGCCTCTAAGAATCCACACAAATCATACTATGAATCACAATCCATCAATAGTCAAAATATCTCTATCATCTAACATCATGCTAAACCAAAATGATACAATAACATCCATGTCTATAGTCAACAGTAATCAAAATCAAAATATAATAAGTGTTGAAGAGGAGTGGGCACTACAAAAGTAAAATTCTTCGAATAAAACAAGTAACCCTCAAATCCTCAAACAAATTAGAATAAATAGAAAAGAGAGGAGAGAGAGGTGATGTGGCTCCATGTAGGATGCCACATCATTTCTCCTCCATTCCACATCACAAGGTCAAACCCAATCTCCAAAGAAAAATAAATTGGTGGTTGAGGGAATGACAACCCTCTTACACACTCAAACCCAAACCCACACCCCTAAAGGACACAATTAAATACTCTTGTAAGAAAGGTGTAATTAATTGCTCTTTTTCTCCATTAAAACACACAAAAAGGCCTAAAATAATCCCCTCACATCATAGGTATATAGGGTGGGTGACTTTAAAAGGTGTGGGACAAGCTTAACTTGTCCCACAAGCCTCCAAAATGGGCTAGAAAGTCAAAATCTGAAATTTGCATGCAAGGATGAGTGCACAACACTCAAAAGTAATTAAATTCTTTCAAATCCAACACAAACCAAGACTACCAACTCACATTAATTACCCTCTTTTTGTCACATCCTAAATTACACTAATTAATCAAGTTTAATTTACTTAAAAAGGAGTACTTAACAACAATAATAAAAGTGACTCACAATACTTACAAATAAATAAAATCAAAAAGGAACACCACAATTACCCAAGGTCACATTTGAGGCCACCCCCAATGGGGACCTCCTAACAAACTAACAACAATAACATCATACATTTACACTAGTTGCCATGGTGACTGTTTAATACCCAAAATTCCTTCATTGTTGGTCTCCTATCCCCTTTAGTTTGTTGTGTTGCAAATGCCTGCAAAAATCAAAACAATACCTTTCTGGCCTCGTGGCCATATTAACGACATCAAGATAATAAAATGCACACATACATATCAATTCACATCATCAATATCATAGCTAAACCATCACTAAAATCAAGTAATTCACCAATTGTTCACAATTCTAAATATTTCAATTTTATCAATTTATCAATTGGCAATAAGATCACAAAACCAACTAAATCATCTAGCAACATCTATATATCAAAACCAATGTGTCAATATAGTAGTATCCCAAGATCATCAAATACTGATATGTCAATCCATGCATATAATCCATCCTGTAAATCATGTCATAAGTCTAAACATCCATATTGTCTATCAAATAAGCTAATCAAATATAACAATCTCCATCTATCAATGTCCAAAATATGATAACAATGTCTATAAATCCAATCCAAAATAAGCAAAATCAGAGTAATATAAATATCGAAGAGAGTGGGCGCTACATACAACTGTTGGATTTTGTGTTTATGGCTCATACGGGTGGTTTTCAAATCAACGGCTTGCCCTTCCCTTTATATAATTTGGAGCACACGGTGTTAGAATCATTCACTTTCCCTTCCCTTTATTGATGTTTTTTGTACATCATTTTTTCTTGCATTTATTAGATCTCACAACTAAAAAGGGGGTCTACAAATTCCTACACGAAGCAATCATCGTGGCCCAATAAATGCAAGGGCTGAAACTACAAATGAATTTTCACTTTGGCAATATTTTTCTACCACTCCTTCCGTTCACAAATATATCTATAAAAATTTCTCCATCATCTTACACAACAACCCTTTTCTCTTAGAAATGATTGATAAAAATGTCATGTGGTTGTTGTAGGTCGAGTTTCACCTTGTTTCCCCATTCCATTTTCCCCACCCTTGCACTTCTCCACCCTCAAACCCTTTCCTCTTCACCCCTCTTTTCTCCCATTATTTATCCCCTCCAATTTGACTCCTTCAAAAGATCCCTTTCGACATTACCATCGTACATTTCACATACAATTGCTAGTTTTAAAATTAAGAGAGGCCGTCGTTGACTCAGTACTATATACTTCGTAGAGCACTTATAACCTTTAATCCCGCCCAAGTATCTACACTTAATGAGAATCGTTCTCTGTTGTAAGTCTCTGACCAAGAAACTTAGGAGTTTGCCCTTCTCCCTGCGCGTCTTTATCTCAGAACGGATTGATAACGTTAATTGACGCAAACATACGGTGACCAGTTTTGGGTCTCAAATTTAATTTACTTCAAATTTCTTTCCCAATTCAGTTTTAATTTATCTAAAAAATAGTGTGTTTAATTTGACAATTAAAAGAATTCCACGCGTCTTCGATTAGCGTGTTGTCAATGTATTGGAATACACTGAATGCTACCTACTTCCTGAAATGGATGAATCCCACTTGCCAAAATTAAGAATTTTGAACTATTCTATTGTCCCACAAAATTATTCTATTGGACTCCATGATTTCTACATAAATGTCTATATTGGACTCAATGATTTCTACATATTCTACGAGACTGCATACTCACGCCTCAAGCAAGCAAAGAAGCTTGCTTTCTACGGTGGCTGAGATGACCGAGGAGATTTTATGTTTATTTTCTTTTGGTAACAAGCGAGTAGTAAACTCCAATTTATACATTTATGTTCGACGTGGGAAGGGTATGTTGGGTTGATGGTATTGTGTTATTTATTTGTTTTTATATAACTTATGAGCAGTGATAAGCAGACATTAATACTATTTATGAGATTATGATTTTATACATATATCAAAAGTTTGTCATCACGGAAAGAGACTAGAATATGAGAAGATCAAAGTGGTGGGTTATGTTCATTTTTCATCTTTTATATTAACAAATACTTACGGTGGTTATGGACGAGGAAATTTTTTAGATCAAATACTAGAAAATCAGCAAAAAGCTTCTAATCATCAACTTGCGCTTCCTCCCATTCGTAATGAATATAAAGATAATTGTGCGCCGTGGTAGAAAAATGATCTCGACTTGGATTTCAATGTGGATTTCAATGAAAGAAAAGCCGAGATTCAAGGTTTTTGGCTGTCATGTTCAGGAGTTCAAATTTTATGTACTTCATCCGCTCAACAATGTTCGAGATTCTGATAAGAGCTATGGTGGTTTTTTTCAGCCATGCAATGTAAATTTTGTAATCAACTGTTTAGAAAATCCAATAAGGGATTAGTATAGAGAGCAACATAATTGTTATATATGTCATAAGAGTTTCATCATATTTGTAAGGAAGACTTTATTTATTTCATAGGTTAGTATAGTTGAAATGTTGAACAACCAATGGGCTATTTAATATCATCATTTTAGATTTTAAATGAGTCACGAGTTTGATAAATGTACTTTACAAATATCTGAACGCTTGTTTAAATCTATTTCCTAAGCAAGATTATTTCTATTACATTGACAATAATTGATTGATTTCATTTATTTCAAGTATAATTTTGAATTATTCGGTCTAAAGATTTTAAAGTGGGCTTTTGGAATATCTTGACAAACAATCATGTAATTGGAAAATATGTATGGAAAATATATTCTTCCATTATATTTTCTTTTGATTAACATTGTTCAAATTGTAGTGGTATCCCTTAGAGGGGCATTAAGCCCTATATAAAGTAGGCAATTGCCTAGGGTGCCAATTTATAGGAGGCGTCATTTGAGAAGGTTATTTATTATTCTTAGTTATTATTTTGTTCAATCGTTGCAGATCCACAATCATTTGACCAAAAATTTGAGAATTGAAACTCATAGACAATGTTGATGTATCATATATTATTTTTAGTAACCATCATAAAGATCATTATATATTTATATTGATTTTGATTTTTGAGGAAGCAATTAAAATCAATTACTTTTAAATTTTTTAGACTTTTCTAATTTATTATGAAGGTTAATTTATATGCATCTATACTCCATTGTAAAAATAGAACTTGACTTTTACGATTTATTCGAAGGTTAATGTAGCACCCAAAAGTGGCTTGAGTAGCTACAAACTATATATTGTCTACATTCAACATTATTCAACAAAATGAAGATAAGAACTATGTGGCATATGTTATTTTTTTATTAAAGTTAACATAATGCCAACTATAGCAATAAAGTCACACTCTTGGATAGTGTCGTTAGTGATTTTATATTTAATCTTTAATTTTCAATTCCCATTTGCATTACATAACAACACAGGTTTTGGTTTTATTTTCCCAAATAAGCAAGAAAAATGAGAAATAGTTTATGTAGGAGTAATGTGAACAAGAAGATAAAATGAATCTTCAACAAATGTGGATCGTCAATCCGTTTGGTAGTTTCATGGTAGTTTAGAATGAAGAATAAAATTATTTTGTTTATCAAAACAATTATAAGGGCTCCTTCCACATTGATTAATTTATCCAAGTAAATACATCTCACTTTGTGAAAGTGTATAATCCTCGCAACCAAGAATCTATAAAAGATGCAAATGATATCTCACCGTAACTATTAAAAACTCTATTTAATCATGCATCGAGGGTGAAAACATCTCGTAAAGGGCTAGGTTTTGCACTTGATTAGCATCTCATATATATAAATGTAAATGTATGTGTCATGAAAACACAAATTACGCTCCCATAATTGCATCCAATATATTTTGTGCATATGTGTGATCACGCTCAACAATTTGAAAATGAAAGTATAAATTTTACTCAAAACTATTCAACTCGACAATTGAAATTTTGAAATATTTTTCAAACATATCAATAATAAATAGAACTTCTATTAATCGGTAATCTTATCAACACGCACAAACGTGGTGGGTCTCTACGATTTGAACCAATAAGAAATTTTATAAAAAAAAATATATTATTTTATTTCGATTTTCTCATTGGTCCAAACCATAAGACCCACCACATTTATGCGTGGTTACACTCATCTCTATTAATCTGTTGTATTAATCTGTTGTAGAATATTTTAAAATTGAGAGAGGTCATCACTGACTCAATAATACATATTTCTTACAGCGCTCATAATCTTTAATCCCGTCCGAGTATCCCCACTTAATGAGAATCATTATCTCTCAAGTCTCTGACCTAAAAACTTAAAAAGGAGTCTGCCCTTCTTAACGGGCGTGTTTATCTCAGAATAGATTGACAACGTTTAATTCACGCAAACATACGGTGACCAATTTTAATTTACTTCAAATTTCTTTCCTGATTCAGGTTTAATTTACCTTAAAAATAGATGTTGAATTTGACATGTAAAAGGGTTCCGCACGTCTTCGATTAGCATGGCGTCAAACTATAGGAATGCGTGCCGTCAATGTATAGGAATGCACTGAATCCTACCCACTTCCTGGAATGGATAAATCCCACCTACCAGAATTAAGAATTCTGCAACTAGTCCTGTTGACTGACAAAATAATTCTATTTCATCTAGAAGAATGTCTATATTGGACCTGGACTCAATGATTTCTACATATTCTACAAGATTCTGCATTGCAAATTTTGTTTTGTTCAAGCTTCTTTCTTTGATATTCACACAGCAAACAAAGAAGCGTGCTTTCTACAGTGGCTGAGGTAGTGGGAGCAGGCTTGGATTTTGCAAGGCGTTTAGACGTTTTTAGTCATTTTAGATGTCAAAATACAACCACTTTTAAAATATGACCGTCATGATTGACATGCAAAATATAATTTAAACGTCAAAATGACATGTATATTACAAATTTAACCGTCAATATATATATTAAATTTATAATAATTAAGAAAGTTAATAAATTAATTTTTTTATTGATGAAAAATAAAATAAAATTAAAATTAAAAATTTCAGATATAAAGAAAAAAAAAATAATAAAATCTTAATATCTTATTAATGATTATGAAATAGAAACATCTATTAATTTTGATTTTCAATTAGTTTTGTTTGATTTCTTTTTTAGTTTTATTTGATTTTTTGTTTAGCTTTTTCTATTGATTTTTGATTTGTAATTGTTTGTTTTATTGTTATTTGTTTGATTTTTTACAAATAAAGATTGGAAACTGCAATTATTGCAATAAATGTGAAATTTGAGAACTTGGATGTAAGAAGATAGCACTCATTTTATAATTATTTATTTCAATTTAATTTTAGAAAGTCATATAAATTTATTGTTTCAATCTTGTGGATGTAAAATTTTACTCAATTTTTATATTTTATAATAGTTATTATAAAAATAAATTTGACGTGCATATTATATTTTGAACGTCAAATGACATCCATATAATTTTTTAGACCATCAAAGAAAATTATTGTGACATGTAACATTGAACGTCAAAATCCAAAGACTGAGTGGGAGATGACCGAGGGAGATTTTATGTTTATTTTCTTTTGGTAACAAGCAAGTAGTTAAGTCTAATTTATACATTTATGTTCGACGTGGGAAGGGTCGATGCCGATGGTATTGTATTATTTTATTTTATTTTATATAATTTATGAGCAAGTGATTTCTAATATTTATGAGACATCAAAGTTTGTTATCTTGTGGAAAGAGACTAGAGTATAACATGTTAAAAGTGGTGGGTTACATTCATTTTTCATCTTCCATATTAACAAATACTTACGGTATGGTTATTGGTGAGGAAAATTTCATGTGAGTAATGATTACTCTTGGAGTGATTTAGATAATGACTAAAATATAGAGTTTGTGATTTAATCAAAAAGGATATATATGTAAATTTTACCGATATTTGAGAATGAATACAAGTTCAATAATAATTCAAATCAATATTATAATACAATAATACATATCATATATATAGGAGAGGATATCTAACAACTCCACTAACCTCTCCCACTTAATCTAGGTGGGTGGTTCAACCACCTTTATTCCCTAAACTACCTCACCCTACATTCACGCAACCTTCCCTAAAATCATTCTCCTAAATCCTACATGAGTTGTTTTCTCAACTCACTTACATAATAATAATACTAATTTAAACATTAACTAGCACATAATAATGTGCACACTAATTATTCCTAACATTCCCCCTTAGTTTGCACGCAAAAAGAATGTCGCATACGGGGGCACACGAGCGTGCATGTTGGCCTCGTAGTTTGTTCTTCTGGGTTGATGAATCTCCTCACTTTGTATTTTCCCCCTTAATCAAAAAACATTTGGATGTTGATTTCCATCAATAATACATCCAAGTACAAAAATAATGACTCTTTATAATTTTTCGATAATATTTCTACCTACCTACCTACCCCCTTTTTCGAAACAATATATACTTCTGTTTTTAAAAGTATTTTTATATCTCCCTTCTTACAATTGTTATCTACGAAACTTGACCATCCCTACATCTCAATATTTATAGTCAATCATAATATAAATATGATGTATTAATAAATATTGACTATGGACAACACAAAAATAAAAGCTTTACTTAGTAGGGTTAGGGCTTGATCAAATCCGCCAAGGGCATTGATGAAGCCAAGTATGAAGTCGATATGTCATTGCAAATGTCGCCGCCATGAAACCGCCGGCTTGAAGGGACAGACCAAGCAGAGTTCGTGGAAAGTTGGAGATTTGAGCCACTTTTTGTAGTGGTGGATCAAGGTGGTGGTGCTTCAGAGGAGACTGTATCAGAGCTCGAGCCTTGAGGGATTGCCATGTTGCAACCAAATTTGGGTTTGAGTTAAGGATTTCGAAACAACCACCGGGAGATTGAAATAAGGACATCAGTTCCAAATCTGAAGACGAGATAAGGGTTTCAAGGATTGAGAGGAAGCTTGCATGAGCCGAACCAGAAGAAAGGATGTGGATCGCTACACAAAATGTCTTTTATATATATATGAGGACTTGACTAGCGCCTATGTGCTGCCTAGATCTGAACAAGGCCGATTTGAATAAAAAATGATTCCAATCCCACGGGTTCAATGAGACATTACTTGATCTGATCGACACCAGGAAGAATAACGATCTCATAGAATCTAGATTGGCCTACTGTGGAGAGACAGAGCTTGGAAAGGATCAGGCCAAATGTACAGGGAGAGCTATAAGAAATCTCTATGCAATGCCTTCTCACCAAATGTGACTTCTGTTTCACAACAAAATTGAGTCGCCAAACGCAAGGCAATAAATATTCAAACTTGAGTAGATCTAATGCTCACGAGAAGAATTCAAGCTGGGGATTTATGTTTGTAGGACTGCTCGGTATGTGAAATTAGTTGAGCGATCAAACCCTTCAATGTAGGAACTTGCCTGATCTGTAAGTTAATTCGTTGATATGGATGCCAATGCAGGAAATATGTATTTTTTTACTCACACAGATCTGTATAACAACCTGAAACCCAAGTCTTTCAAATCCTCATGAATGCAAATATGAAAGCTGAGAAATACACCTGCTACAAATTTTGATTTTTTAAAAAATTTATAAGTATGAACTTTTAAAAGTATGAAAAAATTGGATGAAATAATGTGGAAGGAGCGAACAAATTGAAAGAGATAAGACGATGCATGAGAATGATGGATGTCATTGGTTTCACTGCGAGCTTCGTGGTATCCGCTATTACCGTTGACAAATATGCAAGAAGGGTGGATGCTAAAAACTCCAGATTTCACACGAGGTTTGTGGTATCCCGATAGTCCTTTGTTTAGATCGCTTGAGTTCACAACAAATGGATGGGCACAGAAAAAGGGAATGGGATCACAGAATTTTGTGGGATCTGCAAACCAATTTCCTTAATCAAATTGACAATCGAAACATGAGTGGGATGAGATTCGAGAGGTCTCACAGAAACCAACTCTAATACCAAATGTGGGTTTTACCACATATTCAAGAATGAGCACAAGCTCAATAATCATTCAAATAAACATATAATACAATAATACATATCACATATATATGAGAGGATATCTAACAACTCCACTAACCTCTCCCACTTAATCTAGGTGGGTGGTTCAACCGCCTTTATTCCCTAAACTACCTCACCCTACATTCACACAACCTTCCATAAAATCATTCTTCTAAATCCTACGTGAGTTGTTTTCTCAACTCACTTAGGTAATAATAATAATAATTTAAACATTAACTAGCACATAATAATGTGCGCACTAATTAGTCCTAACAATATAAACACATTAATTCTCATATTGGGTATAAGGGTTGTTTATAGATTAAATATTGTGGATAGGTCTAAACATGGGAAGGTTATTATCATTTTCTCAAAGAGCAAAGTGGATATTTCTTATTCGGTTGTGCACATTTTTTAATCCACCTTTTACAACAACTACTTTGTATTGCTAATATAATAAAATTATGTGGTTGTAGAATAAAGATGAGGCCTAAATAACATGAAATAAAAACACCAAACAATCGAAATGTGCAAATAGAAAAGATAAGAAGATATACATCAAATTAGGTTTATGGGGACCTTTTTTTTCGTCTAAGATAAATATGAAGAAGGGTTTGACAATATAAATTAATGGTGCATCAATGTCAAACATTGAACTCAACATGATACAAATGTAAAATTTAAATAAGGAGTAGAATGGAAAATGTACATAAAATGGGGTTACATGTAATATATGGGAAAAATAGATATTTTACAATATGAATGGTGCATCGGGAGGGGTTATTAATAATAGATTAATGAGAGGTATAACTATAAATAAGGATATCATTTAGTACCCTACAAATAGATGTAATATGAAAATTATTTACCTAGTGAATCCCTCGTGCATTTATACGGCACTAACCCCACCAAAATATTTTCCAATCGGGAAAGAAACTAAAATGTGAGAAGCCAAAAGTTGTGAATTAAATTCATCATTATCCCCCATTAACAAATGCTTGTGGTGGTTATGTGCTAAAGTGGGCCTCCTTGCCTTATATTTATTACCAAAAATACATAAGAAAAAAATTTCATGTAATGACTACTCATGGAGGTTGTTTAGGTGATAACTAAAACATTCACAAGCTTAAGATCCCTAAAATTTCAATCTTTAGAATATATATTATTTGTGAAAGACATTAAATAAAATATACATTAAATACATGTTTGGGTTGTATTTAAATTAATTCCACATTGTTAATAATCATGAGAGTAGGGTTATTTATTAGGCATTACACCCAAAAATATTTATAAATGTATAAAGAGGATAGAGGGTGAGAAGGCATAAATCATTTAATGAAATTCATCATTTCCCCCTACTAATAAATTCTTACAAGTAGATGCATGCTAAAGTGGTCGGTCCCCTTACCTTGTAATTCTCACCAAGTATACTTGAGGAAAATTGTCATTTGGGTAATGAATACTCATGGAGATTATTTGAATATTGACTAAAACAAACATTAATGTGAAGTCCCATAATTGTCAATATCTTATGTAAATTACTTATGAAATCATTCAACTATGCTTAACATAAAACACATAAATGGGTCATAATTGGTTGAACCCCGTATTAGTAAGAATCATGAGGTGAGTCTCGATTTATGGGGTACTACACCCACCAAAAGCTTTTCCAATTGGGAAAGAGGCTAGAGAGTGATAATCCCAAAGTAAAGAATTAAACTTGTCATTTATCCACCCCACTTTAGAATTCTTATGATAATTGTGTATTAAAGCAGTCCCCTTACATGGTAAAATTATTACCCAAAATACATGAGGAAAAATTTCCTTTAAATAATGACAAATCATGAAGATTATTTTTAGAACGACTAAAACATTCAAAATTTTAAATTAGAATAATCAATATCCAATGTAAATTTCTAGTGATATCCTTCATATCCACTTAACAAAAAAAAAAGGAAACCAGTTTATTAGGGACTATATTCGTTAATATATTTTTCAATGAGGAAATAGGCTAGAGGATGAAAATCCCAAAGTGGTAAATTATATTCATCATTCCTCTCCCCTACTAATAAATACTTATGATGGACCTGTGCTAAATTGGAACCCCTTGCCATGTGATTATTACTTAAAATACATGAGAAAAAATATCATTTGAAAATAAATACTCGTGGTGGTCATTTACATAATTATGAAAACACACTAGAGATTAAAATTATATTAAAATAATATATACGGTAAATTTCTTAATAAATCCTTCAAGTCAACTTAAAAGAAAAAAATTGTGATTGCCATGTAATTGGGTTAATCCCAAATTCATAATAATCATGAGATTAGGGTTATTTATTAGGTACTACATATTCCAAAATCCTTCCCAATGGGAAAATATGTGGGGGTTGAGATGCCTAAAGTGGTGAAATACATTAATCATTTCTCTACTCACTAAGACATTCTTACACTAAATATATGCTAAATGTTGTCATGTTTCCTTGTTAGTATTACCAAAATTACACAAGTCTAATAAATAATTAGGATTAATATAATAGTGACTAGTTACTAAATGTAAATGTTATAGTTAATAATATAGATACAACTCGGATAGTAAATACTTATATTCTAAAACATTTTGTTATGATACATATAAACATCACTCTTAAAATTTAAATAAAGAACATTAGGATTAGTGTTAGAGATGTAACATAATTTACAAAGTCTTAAATAGTGATATTGATTAACTAAAATGTGGAATATTCTATGTTAATCTAATATTAAGAACAACAATAAATAAAAGCTAAGTAAAAGAAAGTAACCCAAGCCACTAAGCAAGTAGAAATGTGAAACCCTAATGAGAAAAGAGGGTTAGGAAGAGCTTAGTTGATTCAATGAAGGTGTTAGACTGTGTCGCAAAGGTGAACCAGGAAAATATGAGGAGGAAATGATCACACATAATCCTGAGAAAGCAAAAATCGAGTTCTATGGCTAGACTCGGGGCCCCCTAGAGAGGGACATGGGTGCACCTGAGATCCCTAGTTTGAGATATGGGCACCTTGGTCTGCAAAAATAACATAAAACCATCCTCTTAGGTGTTGTTGGATGTTCACCTTGTTCTCTTCTTGTCGCACTAACTTCGCTAAACCGCATCGAATGTTTCTACAATACCTGCAATAAGGAATCACCTACAAAACCCCAAGATGAGCATCAAATCCCTAAAAAAATATGCATATGAAGGGGTCGAACTGTCCTTAGCGGTAAAAATGGTGGACTTACTAACTGAGCATTACACTACATCTCAAACCCGATGTATTTTTGTGTATGTGCAATAATTCCCTAGGTGTTCTTGTGCCAATTACACTTTGTGAGGTAAAGCAATAACTAGATGTAGAAATGTAATAAAATGGTGGATGGAATAGAATAAAACTTCCCTCCTATATGCAGTGTGATGTAGATGAACCAGCCTTGTGCCTTGTGATGGAGCTAGATGGATGTAAATGGAGCCTTTGATAGATGCAACCTTAGGTGATGATAGTAGTGCTTAGTGCTTGGTCCCTCATTATGGTCTCATAACTTTATATTTATATGGTTCTCTTGTTCTAATTTTGTAATTAACCCCAAAGTGGTGGGAAAGTGCACAAAGGATCAAGGTGCCCCAAATGGGACCAAGGCACCTAGGGCGCCCTAGTCAGATATAAAATGATGCCAAATGGCAAAAATTACCTGGGCGAGTACATGTGGGAGGTTGGCAATGACAACAAACAAGCAAAGTAAAATGGCCAAAGGACATGGGTTAATTAGTACTTTCTTCACTCAAAACCATATGAATAGTAGTATGAGACTGGGACTAAATAATGCCTAAAGTGTGTGATTTTGTGTCTACATTTTCCCCACTTTATGTTGGTGAGCAGAATGTTTGGTAACATAAAGTAAATAGAGATGCATACCTGATGTCCATGTAGAGTGATGTAGAAAGTGTGCCGATGGACTAGAAAAATCATGGAATGAGAAAATAGTGGAGCATGGAGACTAAATATGTAAAAGTGCAAAAAGTGGTGAGAGTGAACCTAGGGCGGAAATGCGTGTGTATATGCCAATGTATGTGAGGTACCTGCATGTTAGTATGAGGTATGAACTGTTGAATGATGTTGTTGTTGTTATTGTTTGTTGACACCTTTGTTGTAGTTATTTGTTTTTGTTGACTATTTACTTCTCATACTGATTTAACCTACAAAGGATTAGATGATCAAGTAGTCAAATATGCATGTATATGTAAAAATTGTATGTATATAGTAAAAAAATGTAAATGGAAGTATGAAAAAGTAAAAGGAACATGTGCACCTGATCCATGATGAGAGAAAGGGTGTAGAAAAGGATATCATGTAATTGTGATTTTTTTGTGTGATCTCATGCCATTGTGGGTGAAGAAGAGTAGGGAGAAAGTTACATTATTCTCCAACCTGTAATTTCTTCCCTAAGAATAGTATGGAGGGATTTTTTATTGCCTAGTTTTTTGGGTGACACGACGTCTCTAGCTGAAGTAGTGTAGGGAGGAAATCCGTTGTATCCTCCAACCGTAACTACTCCCTAGAATGCTAAGGAAAACCTACTTTATAAAATCCATTGTGTATGAGGTGCGTAGATTGGTCTGAATCCACTTGTTGTATAATCCACAATGTCAAGGACATAAAACTAAACTAAATTGTATCAAGAGAGAGCACTTTGTAATGTGAAAAACCCCAAATGATGTCCCCTCTTTGAGGACACATGCAACATCATGGATAGGAGGATGTGGCCCCAAAAGAGGACCAAATGCATAAACCATGCTCCTCAGGGGGAGAGGGAATACGCTTGGTAGAAACCAATGCACACACAACCAAGTGGTTAGAAATAAGTGTTAGTATGAACAACCATGCATGTAAAAGAAAATAGTATGCTATGCAAACAATGTGTAAGCTAAAATACAAGTAAACACATAAGAAGACAACCATAGACCGCTAAAGTGGGTTACAAACATGGGACATCACTCACGATGTCGCAAGACACTCAAGGTTGCAATGGTTTCATACAAGCAAACAAGTGTGCACACCGAACAAAGGGAAATGACCACATACAAGAGTAGACAATGTACAAGAAATAATAGGAAAAAGACAGAGATAGCTATGGAAGCAAGTAATCCTGCATAATAAATGTTTCACATTAAGCACCCATTAGCATGTTAGAAATATAACCCATATGTCAAAAGTGTGTATAAGCAAGTAATGTAGTGTTAAGTACAAAATGAATCTATAAACACTAAGATATGAATTTGGATGCCCCCAATGACTGTTATAGGAGTGGTAGGAGGCGAGCATCCATGTTACATGTAGGATATATAAATGTGTGATCACAACTCGAAAAGGACGTGAATGCGCATGTGTGTATGATAAAAATAATGACATACAAGACATCTAGATATCATGTGTAGTAAATCAAACATGAACAAGAAAATGTAAGAAATAGTAGAAAGCAACCAAGATATGAAACATGATGAAGATGGATGGAATCGAATGCAAGATGGATGATAGGAGTCATGTGCCCCTCAAGTGAATGGAATTGTATGCAATGAGTTTCATTTTGTTTTCCCACTTAACAGATCAAGAATGAACCATAAACGAGAGTGTGTCATCGAGAAATGGTCGAAGTGTGTATTGTGTCTAATGCATTATGATGAGTGTGTATGTGTGTTGATGATATGCGACCTAGAGATGAAGTGTGTGCATGACCCTATAGCCGAAGCATATATCACGACAAGATGAGCGTAGGAGTGATGATTTAGCCTAAAGCGTATATCACTACAAGATGAATAGAGGGAGTGGTGATGTAGCCTAAAGCATATACCACTACAAGATGAAGGAGTAGGTGACCATTTAGCCTATATCGTATGTCACTAACCTAGTGATGTTGCATGATATGAATGATGAATGTGTGAGTATGATGAGGTTCATTTGATTGGTAAACCCTCGGTAGTCAAGTATGGATTGAGGAACTAGAGTGCATCATAGGGTAGTGAGTGTAGCGCGTAGAAGAATATGTAGTATGTGTGATGATAAGAAATGACCATATGATGTGTAAGATGTGTAAAATGCAATGTATAGTGTGCAATGCAAGATGTGTAGATGGCCTAATAATGTTATATTACGAGCAATGTAGGATGAGTAGTTTATGATGTTAGACTCATGGACGATAGGGGTGTGATATATATGTGATGAATACTAGTATAATGTGTAGAGTATGTATGATTTATATATGCACAAATGTCGAAAAACTAATGATATATGGTAAGAAAGATGTAAAATGGATATGAACTGTAAGATATGTAAAGAGATGCAAGGTGTAGTATGTGCGCAGTGTGTGGGTTTCATATATAGTATGTATCCCTCAACATTCAAGTGTGAACCGAAGCATAAGAGTGTGTCATCGTAATGGTAATGGAGATGTCTCATACTATGCAGGATTGGTGAATGATAATGCAATGAGAGATAGGTTGATGCAAATATAGGGGGAGGGCTATGTGTTGTGTGGTGAATATAGTCATGTGACACTATCGAGGAGATCATAACTTTCATTATCAAAGACTAAATTGGAGCAGCATTGGAGACATGATAAGAAATAGATTGAGGTGGAACATATAAAGAACCTTGGAGACTTAATATGTAGACAATCATGGCATACTCTTCATCCGTGAAAGAGACTAGTGGACAATGTCGTGTGTGGTACCATCAAGAGAGATTCAGAGAGTAAGTAAGAGATGAGTCATTAGCTATGGTAGTATTGCCTAATGGCATAAGAAATGTAAGTGATGTATGATTAGTATCTATGGTACCGCCTATGTATTCTATCTAATATTGCCAATATTCAATGGAGAATCATGAGGGGCACGTGTAACTAAGACCGTTAAATGAAACACACGAAGGAAAAAGGTGGTTGTAATGTGATAATAGCCATGATAAAGATGAGATGAGTGAAGTGGGGGTAAGATGTCATTAAGTTTTAAACCAAGTTTAGCTAAGTCCTCATGTGTGAAAATAGTATCTGAATAAGTACGATCAATTGGGATGTTATGCCAAAAGTATTTTTAATGAGTAGTGTGCATGTGAAAGGGGGTAGTGAAGATGTCGTTTGCATGAGGTAGAAAACGAAACAATCTTGATGGTGTTAGCCAATCCTTGGTAAAGTATCATAGCATTGGTAGAAGGAGGGTTCTTGAACTTGTATTCACCGGGCCATTGGCCAAAAAGGTGTCCTCGAAGTAAGATTTGTTGACATCTAGAGGAGTAAAGTTAAGTTGGCCTAATGCTTCATCAATAAGTTTGACTGCATCGAATTCATCATCAGAATCATCGGTGTTAGCATCATTATGTTGTGTGGAATTATCGAGTATGTTGGTAGGTGGTGCACTAGGTGGAGGAATGGAAGGTTCCATAATAGGTGGAGAAGCAATGCTGATAGGTGTTGATATTGTAGGTGATATAATAGTCGTAGTGTGAGTAGAAATAGCGGGAGTATTTGTAGTGGTAGAAGAAGGTTGTGAAGCACTAGACTGACCAATGTCATATGTGTCAAGGCTACTATACAAAATATGTTTCAAGGTGGGATGGGCATAGCAGTAATAGGGTATATGTGACAATATTTGAATGGTTATGGATCTACAATTATAATATGTTCATAGCCATCATGCAAAAAATTGACACATTGGTGAATAGTAGATGGAACTACTTGCATTGCGTGAATCCAAGGTCTACCTAACAAGAGATTGAATTTAAATGAGGCATCTATAACATAAAAATCAATGAGAATAGTCTTAGGCCCAATCCGGATGTGTAATAAAATAATCCCTAAACATGTACGAGTGGTAGATTCATAGCCATGATGATAGTAGAATTATTAGAAATAAGATTATCACTAATACCTAGTTTCTTTAAAAGGGAATAAGCACATAAGTTGATGGCTGATCCATTATCAATAAGTACTCATTTAATACAAGTGGTGCTAACAATAGTAATAATGAGTAAAGGTGCACATGGATTGCTTTTAGAAAAAGGTGACATATCCTCATCAGTGAAAGATATGACATGTGGAAAATTGTGAAGAGACTGTATGAGGTGTGTAAAGGCTACCATCGAGTTGTCACTTTCTATGTGAATGGCATGAAGGGCTGCTTCATGTTTCTAGTGGCAATCAGCACATTATGCAATAAGTGATAAAGAGAAATATTAGCGGGCATATTTTTAAGTTGTTCAATGATGTCATAGCCCTTAGAAGTTGTAGTAGGGGAGCCACCAAAGTAATGGGTGGAGGATATTAGCGAGTGGATCCATAGGAGGATTAGGATGATTACGATGAGTAGTTACTACATTGATAGATGGGTCATCCCTAGGCGTAACAAAGCAAGGAGGATGTTGAGTATGCACTTGCATGAAATCAAAGTAATAGTGGTTATACCAGAAACTTTAGTGGGTGCAAAAGAGGGATAAGATGATTGATCCATAATAGAGAAAAGAAAAAGAGCCCTAAGTGGAAGGTAGTGTCAAACGTGGGGTTCACCAAAATTATTAACTAAAATGTGGAATATTCTATGTTAATCTAATATTAAGAACAATAGTAAATAAAAGCTAAGTAAAAGAAAGTAACCTAAGCCACTAAGCAAGTAGAAATATGAAACCCTAATGAGAAAAGAGGGTTAGGACAAGCCTAGTTGATTTGATGAAGGTACTATACTATGTCACAATGTGAACCAGGTAAATAGGAGGAAACAATCACACAAAATCCTAATAAAGCACATATATGAGTTCTCTTGTTGGACCGGGGCACCTAGAGAGGGATAGGGGTGCCTGTGGGCATCCTGTTCTAAGATATGGGCACCATGGTCTTCGAAAATAACCTAAAACCATCCTCCGATGTTTCTCTCGGATGTTTTCCTGTGTTATCTTCTTTTCACACTAACTTCATTGAACTGCGTCAAATTTCGCTGCAATACCTACAATAAGGAATCACCTACAAAACCCCAAGATGAGCATCAAATCCCTAAAAAAAAATATGTATATGAAGGGGTCAGACTATCCTTAGTGGCCACAATGGTGGACTTACTAATTGAGCATTACACTACATCGCATACCCGATGTAGTTATATGTGTGTGCGTGTAATCATGCCCTAGGTTCTCTTGTGCCATTCGCACTTTGTGAAGTAGTGAGAAATAACTAGATGTAGAAATGTAATAAAATGGTGGATGGAATAGAATAAAACTTCCCTCCTATGTAGTGTGATGCAAATGAACTAGCCTTGTGCCTTGTGATGGAGCTAGATGGATGCAACCTTAGGTGATGATAGTAGTGCTTAGTGTTTGGTCCCTCATTATGGTCTCATAACTTTATATTTATATGGTTCTCTTGTTCTAATTTTTAATTAACCTCAATGAGTCTGACCTCTAAAAATATAGAAATCCCAAATGGCTAGAAAGTACCCAAAAAGTGGCGGGAAAGTGTAAAAAGGATCAAGGTGCCCCAAATGGGACCGGGGCACTGGAGCACCCTAAGATCTTGGGTCGGGAACCGTAGGCAGAGATAAAATGATGCCAAATGGAAAAAATTTATTGGGTGAGTAAATGTGGGAGGTCAACAAAGTGATGATAGCAAGCAAATTAAAATGGCCAAAGGACATGGGTCAATTACTACTTTATTCATGCAAAAATCATATGATTAGTAGTATGAGACCGGGACTAAAAATGCCTAAAGTGAGTGATTTTGTGTCTACCGATATCAACCAAGAACTATAAAACATGGTTTTGTAGAGTGTTACTAACATACTTATAAAATTTAGAGAGATGAAAATTGGCGCATGGAAAGATCATCCAAACCAAATAAAACCGATGGCATTTTTGAATTCTTGAGGGTAATTTTTCCCTTTGGTGTTATGATATGTAACTACTTAAATAAAAATTTTGGACCTACGTCCTTAGATTTGGATGTTGTAATTAAAATTTCTCAATTAAAATTTAGTATTTGCACATAGATTCTCTTTTTCAAAGCCGTGTTTCCTTGCCTTGTAACCATTTTAATGGGTGTGTCCTTGCCTCAGAATCGTGTGTCCTTGGGATGGAATTACATTAATAGCCCCGCTTCTAATTTTTTCCTACATAACACTACCTAAAAGGTCCTCTTTCATATGTATTTATCCATCCTAGTCAATGTTTATTATTGTGCATAAATAAAAGTTTTGGGAAGACCCTAATAAGGTCTCCAACACTTAGCAATGATCCTTGATTTAGTAAATAGAATATGAGATTTATATAGGAAACAAAATAGGATGTACTCGTACTTAAATTAATAATGTGTTATAAGGATTTGATACTTTAACAATTAGTGACCAAAGTGTTTTTTACGGTAACAAAGTGGGATCGAGATGGCCATGAGTCATTTACAAAGTTCAATATAGTAGATGAAACACAAGGTTTATTATTTTTTCTAAGTTTCATTCATAAAATCTACATGCAGCTACTATCAAGGAGTTTACAAACTCTTTAATGGAGTATTTACATAATCTTTTAGTGTCTCTCCTAGGGACCTAACTCGAACTAGTTTTCCTTGTTCATCACATGCACATTCAACAACTTTAGCTCTTGACCTCAATCATCCTTCCCCTCCTAAGATCGACTAACCCTCTACCGATTCTCTCTAATCTCCCTATTTTTAGATGGTAAACTTGACCTCTCTCTCTTAGTTGGATTCCTCTATTCCCTCCCAAACTTATCACTTAAACTCGAGTTGGTCTTCAAACTCATAAATCCTCTAAGATACTTCTATGACATCCGAATGTCCTTTTCTTACATGTCGATTTGGTTGTTGGGATCCTTTGAATATTAAGTCACATTTAGTTTCCTTAATCAAATAGTTCGACCATATTTTTTATTTTCTTCCAACCACCTACTTTGTTTCTCACTTATATATTTATTTCTTATTCTCAATTCACTTCATAAATCTCAAATGCATTCATAGTCTCAAGGTACACCTTTACCTTTTTCTCAGTGCTCTATCACCTTTTGGGTCTTCTCAAATATTTGTACATTGATTTCATAATGCACAACATTTTGGGATCCTTTTTCGCATCTTTCACAACTCCCTTCCTTTCATTAAACTTCTTCACACCCCTTATGCACCTACAATCATCCACTCTATGATAAAATACCTCTAAGCACTATCGTGCATTTTTATCTTGCATGTATCTTCTTCCCTTCTATTTTTCATGAAATTTCATGTGCCTCATTATACTTTGTGCCTCTTCCAATCTATGAGTATTATTTGTGTTCCCTATCCTTCTATTTTGATATGACTTTTGTGTACTTCGTGATCTCCACTATGATACACCTCCCATCTTTGTGTGCACCCTCACTTACCCATAACTTGTGTAGGATTTCTATGAACATATATTACCCTTGAGGTACTTAAATCTTGAGTTCCACATCAAGTAGATCGAGTGATAGGACCACCCTTTGTACTATCGGAACAAATAATCCCAACCTCTTCATCTAATAATCATATTTCTTATTTTCATGATTCTTCTAGTATCTCTTCCATTCCTTTGTCACCTTCTTATGACTCCTTCATGCTACCTTGTGTAATTTCATGAGATGAAACTCACCATCGCTTAACCACATCCTCCAAATAAATCTTACATATTTTTCCTTTGTAACCTTCTACTTGTTGTGCTCTTTCATCTCTACCGCAAGCGTACGTTTGCCAAAAAAAAAAATTCCTCAACTTCCACCTCCTCCTAAAGCCTTTAAGGTTTTTTTTTCTTATTTCCAACTACATATCTGGTATTCCTTTCTCCGCATACTCATCTTATGCACACTTATTCTCTCTTTTTTTCCTCTCGGTCACCCTTTTTCTATGATTCCTCTCTTCTACACTCTTTTTTTCTTATGCACTTCTTCTCCTGTGTATTCTCCTTTATGCCCTTCTTCATTCTATGGAATTTCATTGTGCACTTTGTTCCTATGCATTTCCTTCATTTTCATCCTATGATTTTTTTGGTTATGGCATCCTCTCCTCATGTATTTTTCTTTGTGCACTTGTTGGATATGTTGTTCTTCATGCATCCATTCCTTTTTGTGTCATTTTGTGTGCTATCCTCTCTTACTTTACTCTTCTCCACACATTTTACCATGATGGCTGCATAGCATATCTTTTATCCCTCTTCTATGGGAAAATTTCCTGGCCACTTTTCTTTTTCTCTCCTTCATGATGTTCCCATATTTAATTTGTTTCCTTTGGGGGAAACCTTCACATCTTCTTGTAGTTCCTTTATACTACTATCACGCCCTTCTCTTTTCACATGTTCTTTATTTTGTACACCTTTCACACCATGCACTTTTGCATCCTCTTCCTCAAATATCTCCTATTTGATTACCTTTGGGGTAACTTATGTTTCTATGTGTAATTCCTCATTATTATTTTCTCTTCTCCCGTGATTTAATATAATTGTAATTAAATATTATTTCATAGTAACTTACTGTAACAAATGATATTCAAGTAATTAAATACAATAATGTGCAATAAAATAAGAATTCAAATATGTAAAACCCTAATAAAATGAGAGAGGGACGATGACTTAGCTGATTTAATGTAACTTAGGAATGATTGAACTATCTCGAGTGCTAGATCTGGCTGGGAATATTGTTGAAATGGCTCGATGAGGGTTCATAACCCTAGGAATAAGCACCCACAGGAGGACAGGAACACCCTAGGTACTAATGATTGAGTTGGGTGCATGTGTCTCCGCTCATATGCTTGGAATTAGGTCTTCTCTAGGTTGGAAGGTCTTCACTACTACTCGCTTCTTTGTCACTCTAATTTTTCTATTGAATCTTCTATCGTACATATAACTTGTAAAACAAATGAATAGTTGCACATGCCCATAAACCACATCAAATCTAATAAAAAGGATGTAGAATGTGGAGTCATACTGACCCCTATGGCCACCCGAAGAGTGAAATTACAACTAAGCATTGCACTACATCTCAAACTCCATATAGTTTTTTTTTGTGTGTGTATTTATGCCTCGTGCCCTTGCCCTAGGTTTCCCTTGTGTAATTTTCATTATGATAGCGGACTAGATCTAGAATCTATATTTCTCCCTAATATGCAGAATGTGTGTGATGAAATAGAATGAATTCCCCTCTTATGCAGCAAAGTGTATATATATCAATGCAGCCCTTGTCCCTTATATGATTGTGCTAGATGTATGCTTTATAGTGTTCTTATGTGTTTTTTCAAGCTTAGGTGGTTATAGATAATGCTTATAGTGTTTGGCCCCTTATTTAGAAGAAGTAACAAAGTGTGTGTATATATATATATATATATAATTATGTTGTTTGAATTTCATAATTGACAAATTGAAAGGATGACCCAAAGTGTTAAAATGTGACCAAGAAGTGAAAAGGACCCAAAAGAGTAATAAGAATAAAGAGAGGGACAAGAGCACCGAGCGCTTCTCTCCTAATCGGGCACTAGTGTCTAACGCCATCAAAAGGTAAATTAGTCAAGTGTTGGTAGAATTGTAAGATGTGTAAATCCAAAAGGATGTTTAGTCAAGCTCAAAAATAGTAAAGTGAAAGAGATAAAGAAAAAGGAGTTTTCAACCACTAGTTTTCTTGCTTAGGAATCATGTATACATCAAGTATGTTTTAACCTAGAAATGTACCCGAGTGCATAAATTTTGTGTCTAGATTTTACCCACTTTATGTTGTTGAGTGAATACTCAATAGTATAAAGTAGATAGAAGATGTGTACCTTATAAACTAGAGAAGAGTGTAGCCGATAATGTGCCAAGTAGACAAGTAGCCATGTGAAGCATGAAGTGACCGCAATGTGAAGTGTGGTAACTAGGAAAGGGAGGTAGACTCTAATGGTGAATCATATGCGTAGTAGCATGTTGTTGGAGCTTGTATGTGTTGATGTGAGATGTTTCCTATTGCTTATAAAGAAGGACCTACAAAATAAGAATAAGAGAGTATTCAAAGTACCATATGTGAAAGATCATAGTAACGTATGTATAAGTATGTAAAAGTAGTAGAAAGTAATAGTTAAGGAAAGATTGCACCTGATGTATGAGAGAGTATAGGATATAAATTTTTCATGTTTGTCTTGGAGATGTTGTTGGATGGGGTTGGGAGTGATCAATTCCCAACCAAGAAAGTGTCGAGCCATGGATTTGAGTGTCCTACTACCAAGGATGAGGTTTTTGGGTGATCTCACACCAAGAGTGAGGTTTTTGGGTGATCTCATGCCAAGGATGATTTTTTTGGGTGATCTCACACCAAGGAGAAGAGTTTTGGGGAGAGAGGTATGTTTTTCTCTCCTTTCATGATGCTTCTCAAATGATAAGTGCCACTACAGATTGGTACATCCTAATTGATAACCAATATGTAACCGAATGTACCCAATTGAATGAATTATGCAATTGGATATAATTGCATGATATTGTATATCCGTATTATAACCTACTAGAAATTTTTCTCGATCTAAGAAACTATTTGTTTTTCCCCCATGACATAAGCACCCGTGTGGGAAACAAACACCCATTATTCCCATCTTATATTGGGTGCTAGTGTCTTCTCTATGTTTGTGATCCAAGTCGATTCTATACAATTATGTCATTGTGTGCCTTTTCCATTTTATGTATTGTTTTTTTCCGTCCTTGAGCTCTGTGATGATGCCGGAAGGGCGATTTGTTCACCCAATATTTTCTCCCCTGCCTAGGGTTCATGTGACAAATCAAGGAAGAGGAAGCCCAAATGAGAGGACCTAAGATTGATATGTATATCATATAGTGGATACCTTCAGGGGGTAGGGGATGTGCATGGTGGAGACCAAGGCACATGCAAAAATATAGGCTAGAAACAAGTGTTAGTGTAAAAGAACTAGCATGCAATAGAATACATTGTAATAAGTAATTATGAAGAAAAAAGGGACCACGAGATGTGGGTTGCATACATGGGACATCATTCACAATGTCACAAGAAAATTAGAGCTAAAGAAGCCATAAGTAAACAATTATCAAGCAAGACATATGGTATGGCCCAAAAACAGTGGCAAAAAATAGTAAACAAGAAGTAACATATAACCATGGTTATATAGTATCCTACCAAGAAAATTTTACACATAAAGCACCTATGATCATGTTAAAAAGATAAGTATTATGTCAAAGCATGTATATATCAGCGAAAAGTATGTGCTAGTGACAAGAATTAGTAAATATTGTAACAATAGGATCTGTGAGTGTGGAGTATGAGAATAGTAAAGGTAGATAGATGCCCCCAGAGCCTTGGCGGGACTAGTAAAGAGCAGTTTTGAGCATCATGCATCGTGTAAGAATCAGAAAGGTCTTGTATTCACCTCAAGATACCATGTGAACTTGTATGTGTGTATAGAAAAATATAATGACATACTAAAAATCTTGCTAGCATATGAAACAAAGTGTAACATGTAAATAGTATAAGCTAACAAGAGTAAATACAACCAAGATGTGTAGATGTTGTGTGAAAGTGATGGTGTGTTGTGATATGTAAGATGTGTAGATGAGAGGGCCATGTTTCCCCAAAGGATGTATGTTCCATGAGGTTCATTTAGGAATTGTACCCTCAACGGTGAAGCATGAATCATAGAAAAAAGTGTGTTATCGGGTAAAAAGATATTGTAGGTGATTGATAAGATCATAGATCAAATTTTCTCAATCGGGAGCTTTCCAATGGTATCTTGTTTATCGAAAACTAAGCCCGTATGCAGAAGATATAGTCCTCTAAAAGTTTTAGCCAACTAGTAAAAATAATGGATCACGACAGGTGACATGGATGCGTGCACATCCACCAAGTGGACCAACAAAATTGTGATAAGTAGCACAAGTGACATGAAGAAAAATTTGGATTTTTGCGACACGGGTCTTCAACACTCGTATACGAGATAGGTGAGCCCGACTATTTGTTGGTTGGGGCCCTCACCACAATCAACACACTATTTTTACAGAGGGGTGCCTTGGCCTTTGATCTTCATATCACCATTATTGAGCTTCTATGTATATTTTCTAATGTTTCTATAATAGGATGAATGTGGGATAATTTTCTATGTAATTATAAACATTGTGTATTGTAATGGCTCAATGGACAACCCGACTCGGCGAGCTAACCTAGCTCGGGCCCGAATCGAGTCGACTCGCCCACCTCGCCATTATATCCTAACATGACCTTATCTTCCATCTCTATGCCACACAACTCTTCCAAATCACCTTATCTCCTCTAACTTCCTCGCTAACTCTCTTATCTCCTCACCACATCCTCCAAATAGGGGCTTATCTCCTCACCACCAAACTTAGCTTGTCACCCCAATGGGCCACACACTTGGAATTGGAAAAAGTGGTCTTAAGACTGAATAGAACTCAACCGCCACTTAATTTAAACCTTTAAGCTACCGTGTACAAATAATGTGGGACTATTCCCACAATGGTAAATCATAAGTGATGGAGGTGGTAAGGGGTTTCGACCCCTTAACCAACCCCATCCAAAATTTATAGCAAATTGTTGCACCACAAGGTTGATAAACAATATAAAATGGGCCAAGATGTATTTGAATACCTAATTCCGTAAGACTGTGTATAAATAAAGGATTATTGTGAGAGCTAGGAGAAAAATTGGAGAAAAATTCCAAAAGAGACTAGGCATTATTTTGCTGGAGAAATATTTTGGCAATTGGAGAAGGTCTGATGTTTCCTTTTTAAGCATTGTAAGTGTATTAAGGTATTTTTAATAGATATGTCACATTTATATGGACTCGAGAGACGTTGTATTTAACGCCAAACTCCATTATCAATTGTGTGGTTCAATTTTTCTCTGTTTTAGTCTAGTTTTTCTCTAATTTACACAGTTCTTACAAAATTTTAAAATTATTTTTAAAATGGAAAAGTTGTAATGTCAAAATTAAATCATCATATAAAGAAAATTTGGTGAATGTTTTGAAATTTTCTTATGATTTTGGATCATTTGGTATCAGAGTTGGTCTATGATCAGTTTAATAGTGTTTGGATTGCAAGTTGTGTTGAATGTTAACAAGGTCCCGTTCTAGAAAGGGTGAAGGAGAATTAGCATGTGTTGATCTAGAAATTGGTTCAAGAAGATCACGAAGTCCAAATATGGAAGAGGAATGTGAAGAAGAGTTTTGTCAATCCTTCCTTCAAATGAAAGAGATGGTGGAGGAATTGTACCAAGATAGGAGAAGACATATGGAAAAAGAAGCTAAAAAGGTAAAAATAAAGATGGCTCTTCATCTGATTTTGATTCTCCTAAAGGTGAGAAACAAAAATATGATATTCCTAAAGGTGAAACACAAAAATATGATTTTCTTCCTTCATTAAAACTAGATATCAAGTTTGAATTTCCAATGTATAATGGGGAGCTTAATGCAGAAAATTTGGATAATTGGATCAAGAAAATTGAGGTATATTGCAAGGTTCAGAAAATTATTGATGATGAAGCAAAAATTCATTTGGAAAATATTTGAATGGGTGGCACAACACTCATATGGTGGGAGAGTAAGCTTCAGGAAGCAGATGAGAAAAAAGGTAAAGCAATCTCTTCCTGGTCTGATTTTTTTTTACGATCTAAGACAACAATTTTATCCTCTAGGATATATGCAACAAGTTATGATGTATTAGAAAACTTTGAGACATATTAAGGGACATATTGTTTAGGATTATACACAAGATTTTAGGGAAAGGGCTCTTATGATTGGTAATTATTTCCATACAAAAAACACTGCTTAAATATATTGGTGGATTACATAGTTATCTAAGACATATGATTCTCATTCTTAATCCTACTAATCTTGATGTGATGTGTGTGCAAGCTACACATTTAAAATAAAGAAGGAAAATTACCAAGGATTATTCCTCTGCAAAACACAAGAACGAACAATCGAAGGCAAGGAAAAAGGTTCGAAAGAACAAGGTAAAGGAAAGGGTAAGCAAAAAGACTAATTCTATTGTTAAGAAAGAAGATGAAAAACCATTTTTCAATCATTGTAAAAAGAATCATGATGAATCTAAGTATTGGAAGTTACATCCTAAAATTAAGCCAAAATGGTTTACTAACAAGAAGGGAAAAGATAAGAAAATGAATATAATGTACATGATCTTGGGTCTAATTCAAGAGATGAAACCAAGATCATGGTCATGATTTTTCAAGGTTATAATTCTTCTTCTTCTAACACTAGTTCATCTAATATTGCATCTTCTTCTAAGCAAGAATCTATGCATGATTAAAAGAAAAGAAATGACCTTTTCACCTTAGATTTGTTTCTAAATATACAAAAGTAGACACTTTATTTAATAGTGGATATCAAGCTAATCTGATTTTAGAAGTTGTGAAGAAATTGGGACTCAAAACCAAGCCACATCCTCGGCCTTATCCTTTGGTATGGGTTTTTGATGATGCAAAATTGCAGGTAATAAAAACTTGTAGATTCATATTTTCCATTACAAAAAAGTTTATTGATGAGGTTTATTTGGATGTTGTTCCTTTAGACATTTGTGGGTGTGGTTTTGGGAAGTCCTTATCTATATGATCATAAAGAAATATTCTATAGGGAAGAGAATAAATACTTGTTTGTTAAAGATGGGATTGAATATATTGTTAGAGCTCATTGTGTGAAAACAAGTATTTCTTTGGTTACTATAGGGAAAATGAAAAGGCTTGTAAATTCAAGCAATAATTTTGTACTCATGGTGATCAAAGCCAAAGAGAAAGATCATGAAAAGATTTTGAGGATTTTGATCCTAAACATCGTAATGAATTGGTTAAAATTGTTTCTAACTATGATGATGTTTTTCAGGATCCATAAGGTCTACCTCCTAAAAGAGGGGTTCAACATGAGATATAGTTATTGCAGATGCACCTCTTCCTAACATTGGTATGTATAGATTTTTTCGTGGTTGAAAATGAGGAAATCAAGAAACAGGTGATGGAACTTTTGGAAAAAGGAATTATCCATCCAAGTTCATCTCCTTGTGGTTCACCAATCATTTTGGTGCCAAAGAAAGATGACACATGGCGGATGTGTGTTGATTTTCGTTCTTGAATAAAATCACGGTGAAAAATCGTTACCCTCTTCCTCATATTGATGATTTATTGGATCAATTGAAAAAATTATTTCACTAAGTTAGACTTAAGAAGTGGTTATCACCAAGTTAGAATTAGTGAAGGTGATGTTTAGAAAACTACTTTTAAACAAAACAGGTTTATTTGAATGGCTTGTTATGCCTTTTGTATTGTGCAATGCACCGACTACATTCATGCATGTGATGAATGATTTTTTTAGGCCATTTATTGGTGATTTTTTTATAGTCTAATTAGATGATATTCTAGTTTTTAGCAAATCATAGGATGATCATGTCATTCATATCCAAAAAGTCTTAGATTCTTTAAGAAAGGAGAAATTTTATCTAAAGATGTCTAAATGTGAATTTGGGAAAATATGTTTGGTTTATTTGGGTTATGTTATAGGACATGGTGAATTGAAAATTGATCTGAAAAATTTGAGGTCATAGTTAATTGGCCTAGACCCAATAATTTAATGAAAGATAGAATCTTTCTTGGTGTATTACAATCTTTGGATAAAATTGATCGCTAACTTCTCATTTGCATTATTTGACTAGTATAAAATAGGAGTTTCATTAGGGAGGCAAACATCAGATATATTTTGATACGTTGAAAGATAAATTCAGTACCGATCCTATCTTAGCACATCCAGATATATGGTATTCATTTGAGATCAAGACGGATGCCAGTGAATATGCAATGGGGGAGTCTTGATGCAAAATAGAAAGCATGTTTGTTACCATTCGGATACCTTTGTGAGCACGCTAAGAAACTATCCAACTTATGATAAAGATTTGTATGCATTGGTCCAGATTGTAAAGAAATGGAAACATTAGTTACAGTAATTCATACAGATCATCAACCCATCCAATACCTATAAACACGAGACACAAGCTACAACAGTATAGACACTTCCGTTGGATGGGATTCTTACAACATTTCCACCTTGTGATCAAGTATAAGAAAGGTATACAAAACAAGGTTTGATATGTTATCTAGACCTCTAGTTGTTGTTGCATCTATTATTTTACAACATAGTTCTTTGGCTCATGATATTTATAAAGAACAATATGTTTATGATGTTGATTTTAAAGAAGTGTATGAAGATTTAATGAGTGGAAAAAGTAGGAGAATTGGATTATCATGTGCATGATGGACTCTTGTATCATTCTAGTAAAATTTGCATTCCATAGGATGAAAGAGTGCATATGATTAGGGAATCTCATACTTCTCTTATATCTAGACATTTTGGTGTTGGTAAAATAGTTGCACATTTACCTATGTATTTTTATTGGTCTAGAATACAGGAACATGTAACCATGTATATAAAAGGATGTGTTCTTTATGCCACAAGCAAGCCTAGCAACAGGAATTTAGGACTTTACACTCCTCTTCCTATCCCTACACGTTCGTGGGAAATTATTTCCATGGATTTTTAGGAGGTTTTCCCATGTCACGAAGGAAACACGACTATTTATATGTGGTTGTGGATAGCTAAAATAAAAGCTCTATCTTGTGAGATCAAAACACCATTGATGCATCTATAAACTCAGAATTCATTCACATGAATTATAGAGATTAAACAAATTGATGCTCCACACTGAAAATATTATTATTGTTGCAAGATACAACCATTATTCTAGTTCTATTTTATTTTCTTATTACATACATCTAAGATTACATCTAATATATAGGAGAGTCTCCTCCTATATTCAAGGAAATATTATATCCACTAAATTCTATTTGGTTGGGTATGTTACTTATGTAACAATACTCAACTCTAATTATATGAGTTGTTTATAACAACTCTAAACCATATATATTATTGTTAATATAAAAATCATTAAGAAACTTTGATCTATGATATTCTCATAATCGAGTCACACAGCAATTGCATTTCATAGAGAAAATTGAGATATTTGTGCCTCGTATCTTGTTTATCAAAACTCGAGCCCGTATGTAGAAGATATAGCCCACTGAAATTTTTGGCTAACTGGAAAAAATAATGGACTACGCGTAGGTGACATGAACATATGCACATCTACCAAGTGGACCAACGAAATTACAAGTAGCACAAGTGATATGAAGAAAAATTTGGGTTTGTGATTTTGGTCTTCAACACTCGTATACTGGACAAGTGGGCCTGTCATCACCAATCCGGCACTATGATAATTCTTCACCGGGAACTCCTCATGCTATGATTATTTACTAATGCACAGCCTTTAGTTTGGTGGATGTAATCTGGAAACAAAACAACAACATAACACAAGAATACCATCGACTATGATAAGACGGAATGATGACAAATCTGAAATATCAAAGTAAATTATAATATTAACATGAAATTGTTACAATCTCACCCATGAGGTACTTCAAGTGTTATTGACTTCACTTGCCTTTCACCAAGACTATGGGAGAAACTTTACAATTACACCTCTTAATGGCTTCTTCAACACACCTTTAAACTGATGGCTTCCTTTGCACACTTCCTACAATATTTCTCACTACTTCCTTCTATGCTAAATGAGGGGGGTGGCCTCTCTATTTATAGAACTTCCAGGCTTATCCATCCTATCTCTAAGATAGGATAAGAAATCCACTATGACGAATCATATTCCATACCTTATCTGTACATGTAAGCTTATCTTTTAAGATAAGATAAACCTTATCATTTTACATGGGTTCCACAATTTTAGACTTTTTACAAATAAAATACACAAAATATTTATGACCTCACTCCTTGTCCTTATTACCAATATAATATTTCTAATTCCTAATCATGTAGACCCTACTTCTCTAATTACCCAAACTTTGACATTTTAACATTACCGGACCACTTACGACAAATATTTACTTTTACAACATTCCTATTGTACTTTGACCGTACTCCACATTATTGGCGGCACCGTACTGATGGCACCATTATCTTCTATCAGATGCTACTACTAATTATACTTAACAACATCCTATTGCTAATACATACATTAATGAAATAGAAATTACGGAGGAAAATTTTAGTGTCGACAGGCCCCACTATTTGTTGGTTGGGGCCCTTAACCAAGGTTTACACATTCTTTTTGTGGATGGGTGCTTTGGCCTCGAATCTTCATATCAGCATTATTGAGCTTCAGATATATTTTCTCATGTTTTATCACAAGATGAATGTTGGATAATTTTCTATATAAACATTGTGCATTGTAATGGCTCAATGGACAACCCGACTCAAGATAAGTTGACCCAACTCGGTGATGCGGGTGACCTTTCCACCTCACCATCCTTTCATAATATCCTTATCTCGCCATCTCTATGCCATGTAACTCCTGGAAACTCTCCTTATCTCCTCTAACTTCCTTTCCAAATCTCTTATCTCCTCGTCAAGTACTCACCACATCCTCCAACTTGGCGCTTATATCCTCACCACCAAACTTAGCTTCCAGGACCAACATGCTACACACTTGGCATTGAAAAAGGTGGTCTTAAGAATAAATAGAACTCAAGTGTCAATTAATTTAAACCTTTAAGCTATCCTTTGCCCTATAAATGTGGGACTATTCCCACAATGGTAAACCATAAACGATGGAGGGAGTAAGGAGATTCAACCCCTTAACCAACCCCATAAAAATTATAGCATACTTTTGTGCCACAAGGTTGATAAACAATATAAAAGGGGGAAATTTGTATTTGAAGAGCTGATTCCATAATACAATGTATACTCAAAGGATTATTGTGAGAGCTAGGAGAAAATTTGGAGAAATTTTCCAAAAGAGACTAGGCATTATTTTGCTGGAGGAATATTGTGGCAATTGGAGAAGGTCTGATTTTTCCTTGAAGCATTATGTATTAAGGAATTTTTAATAGATCGGTCACATTTATACGGACCCAGAGATGTAGGATTTAACATTGAATTCCATTATCAATTATGTGGCTCAATATTTCTTTGTTTCAGTCTTGTTTTTCTCGATTTACACAAGACTTGCAGAGTTTTAAAATTATTTTAAAAATGGAAAAGCCATAATGTCGTAAATTAATCTAAAAAAACATCATTTAAAGCAAATTTGGTGAATGTTTTACAATTTTCTTATGATTTTTGGATCATTTGGGGTGGCGAAATAGTATTCTCATATCCATCATGTAACAATTTAACACATCGATCAACCGTAGAAGGAATAAGCATGCATAAGCGTGGATCCATGGTCTACCAAGTAAACAAGTGAGCTAAAATGATGTATCAATGATATAGTAAAATGTGGGAAGGGTTTTGGGCCTAGCTTGTAAAGTTAAGGTGATGGTGTTTATGCATGTTCGAGTAGTAAAATCATAGCCCTGAACAGGGTAGAGGATTTGGTGATTTGATTATTAGGAATGTGTAGCTACTTGAGTAGTGATAAGGAACATAGATTTAGAGTGGATTTGTTGTCAATTAGTATGCGCATGATATGATGGCGGCCAATAGTATTTGTAATGAGCAAAGATTATGAATGATCACTGACATCGGTAGAAGGGATATCCTCATTACTAAATGATATGGCATGTGGTAGGTTTTTTAGGGATTGAATAATATGGTTGAAGGAAATAGGGGAATTGTCACTTGTAATTTGAATGGAACGCATAATAGCCTCTAATGTACATGATAATAATCTTGTGCATTACGTAAAAGATCATAAAGGGATATTTTGGCTGGTTTATTCTTTATTTGTTCAATGATATCATAACCTTTGGAGGGGTCGAGTAGGAATGGTAGAGGTGATAGGTAGTGGAATAGAGATGGTGGAGAATGTCTATTGCGTTGAGTGGTGACAGATTAATAGTTGGGTAGGGAATTAGAGGGTTGAAGTGGGAGGGTGTTGGGTATGGACCTACATAAAATCGGTAGTAATGGAATCGTGCAAGAAACCCTCGTAAGTGCATAGGATATGTAAGAGGATTGGTCCATAAATTTAGAAGAGGGGAGAGGATTCGATGCATGTTGAGAAGGTAGGGTTCGATTGATTGGGTTCACCAAAATGATTTAATCTAATTGTAATTAACTTTTATTTCAAAGTAACTTACTATAATAAATGATATTCAGGTAATTAACTATAGTAATGTGCAAGCAAATAAGCATTCAAATATGTAAAGCCCTAATAAAATGAGATAGAGATGATGACTTAGCTGATTTGTGCAACCTGGAAATGATCAGGACTATCGAGTGATAGATCGGCTAGGAAAAGTGTTAAAATGGATTGATGAGGGTTCATAACCCTAGGAATATACAGGACACAAGTGTATGTAGGAGGGAAAGAGAGGCCCAGGCACTAATGACTGATCCGGGAACTTGTTTCTATGTAGATGCTCGGAATAAGGTCTTCCGGGTTGTAAGGTCTTCATTACTTTTCTCTCTTTATCACTTTGGTTTATCTATTAAATTGGTTATCATTCCTATAACTGCAAAGTAAATGACTAGTTACACATGCCCATAAACCACATAAAATATAATAAAAAGATGCATAATTTGGAGTCAAACTAACCTTGACGGCCATCCGAAGAGTGAACTTACGACCTATCGTTACACTACATCTCGAGACTCCATGTAGTTTTTTGTGTTCCCCGTGTCTCGTGCCCTAGGTTTCCCTTGTAAAAGATACACAATGATAGCGGGTTAGATCTCACTTTGTCCTGAATATGGATAATGTGTGTGATGAAATATAATGAACTCCCCTCCTATGAAGTGTATGCATATCAATGTAGCCCTTGTCCCTTGTATGAGTGTGCTAGATGTATGTTTTGTAGTGTTTTTTTCTTTTGTCCAAGCTTAGGTGGGGATAGATAATGCTTATAGTGTGTGTCCCCTTATCTAGAAGAAGTAACTAAATATGTATATGATTCCCTTGTTTGAATTTTGTAATTGACAACTAAAAGGCCGACCCAAACTGTTAAAATGTGACTAATAAGTGAAAAGGACCAAAAGAGTAAGAATAATAAAGAGAGGGATAAGTGTGCCTAAAGAGGGACAGGAGCGCCTAGGTGCTTTTGTCCTAGCTAGGTGCTAGTGTCTGATGCCATCAAAAGGTAAATAAGTCAAGTTTTGGTAGAATTTTAAGATGTGTAAAGCCAAAAGGATGTTCGTCAAGATCAGAAATAGTAAAGTCTAGGAGATAAAGCAAAAGGTGTTGTCAACCACTAGTTTTCTTGCTTAGGAATCATGTATACCTTAGTATTCTTTAGGACCTAGAAATGTACCCGAGTGCATAGATTTTGTGTCTACACCCTAAGCACACTCCTATACATGCTCCTCCTTGAGATATTTATAGATATATTCTATTGTTGGCATAATCTTTCTCATGTGTACTTTCACAGTCTCCTTTGTAGACTTCCTTAATTCAGTTTCCTTTAAGGATACCTCTTCCTCTCCTTATGTTTCCCTTAGAATGGTTCTCCCATTTCTACACATATCTTTATTTGCACACTCCTTAACTCCTCTCGAGGTTTCTTATTTCCCACGTTCCTTCATGATCTTTAGCATTTGTACTAGGGCATCCTTTCTTATACACCTAGTTGCACACCTCATATGTCCTTCTTCCAAGACATATTCCTTCATAGAATTAGATATTCGTACAATCCTTTCTGCTAGGACTCTTTATTTTACACATTCTTTAATCCTTGGTTGTGTAATCTCCCAATCTTAGTTTCTTCTTTTCCTTTCACTTCTATTTCGGTTTAATGCAATCCTTTGTGTGCTTATGGCTCTCCACAACCATCTTCTCTTTCCTAACATTTTCTTCATTTATTGCAATATTATTGCAGAGTTCCGTGTACCTCTAGGTGAATTTTTCTCAACTCATGAGCGCTCTTCATATAATATCTTCCATTCATTCCTTGGCGATACTCTAATGTGTGATTTCTCTTCCCCCTTATAATATTATTGCACAATATTTGGTGTTTCCTCTACACTCACTTTTTCTTTGTGCTAACACTCTACCAATATTTAGACAATGCAATCTTCTCTACATTGTTGACTTCTTACTTGAGTATTTTTCTCCTCTTTGGCATTTCGTGCAACAAGACCCCTTTTTCATTTGTTTTATTCTTCAACACCTTCCAAGTATGGTCCTTACACCCTTTCTTTCCTCTAACATCTCCTCCAATATTTTCATGATTGATGCATCGACATATCCCTTATTCTTGGTGACATCTTATCTTCATGCACAATATCCGGAACTCCTCTTTGATGCACTATGAGATCTTCCTTTCATCCTTTACCCACCTTTCCCACATTGGATACCACAAGCAATTTCACTAGTTTCCTCATGTTTTATGTCCTACCAAATTTATTACACTTCTTTCACTCACATGAAAGTATCTTAGAACTAATACCACTTAACGGTGATGTGATGCAAGAACATCTATAAGTGGTTAGGTGTTTTTTCATATGGTCTATGGTGTTAAGTGTTTATTTTCCCTCCATTTTGTGTAATGAAAACTTTCAAAAATTGTGTAAAAGTCATGAAGAGAGAGTAAATAAGGTTGTAAATGTGTGTGAGGAGGTAAAATGACTTGGTTAAGAGTGGTTATAGCCAAATAAGGCCATGTAGGCCATGTCATAATGTAAGAGATGATAAAAATGAGATCATGAGGTGTTTTTAGGATGATATTAATCATATTTGCAAGTTTAGTGTGTGGTTGGGTCAAAATAGATGTTGTTGAGCAATATTAGGAGTTAGTTTAGGGGGTCAGAATTTGGTAAAATCCATATTTGGAGGATAAATTTGAATGGATAACATTGTAAATTTATATTGGATGATGAATAATGGTTTGTTGTGTGTTGTGGAAGAAAATTACAGTGTTAGAAAATTACGGTGTTACTTTACATTTTTAGTGAATTTTATTAGATTTGTTAGTAGTTTCCTAAAAAGACAAAGCAAGTTGGAGGAGTAGCAGTCACACTAACATGAATTATTTCAATTGACTGCTAAAAAAATAGATGGATGATTCCAAGACAAGGCTAAAAACATTTATTTGAGACTTTGATGGTAAAAATGGTAATTTTTATAGCCAAATCTATGTTTTGGGCTCTAACTAGAAGGCAAGTCATAAAAATTGATTACATGGCCAAATTTTCAAAGATTCTGAGGATATCTTTGTCCTATATATAATAATATGTCTATAATATTTAAGATTTGGATCACTCATGTGGAGTAAGATACATTTGTGAAATTTTACTGAGATCTAGGAGCATGCACAATTGACAGTTTATAAGAGGTAAGAAGAGTATACAATATAGTTAAGGTCTGAAATTTTGTAAGAAGTATGATGGAAGTTATTAGAATGGTTTCACAATTTTTGGAGCCAAAAAAATTATTTTACCCCCATTGTTCATATCATTCATGTTCATGGAGATCTAAATGGGACTGTGTCTAATGAAGGAACTTGTAATCCGTACAAAGTGACCATACCTAATTTTTACATATGTTAATGAAGGTCCATAATGGGTATCTGGATCAACCTTTATATTTTCTATATCAAGTGTATAAATAAATTTATGCTCAAAAAGGTCTTTGAGAAGGGCTATAAGGATTAGGCCTAGTCAATGAACAAAATATGGTTTGTAAGCTTGGTAGAACAATGCTAATTGATTCATGAGTTTGGATTGGGTTTGAATAACATGTTGAGGTGATAGATAAAGTTATACAACTGATTTGCATATATTTGGATTGGGTTTGAATAACATGTTGAGGTGATAGATAAAGTTATACAACTAATTTGCATATATTATATGTTCTTAGCCTATGGTTAGTACTCTAGATCGTATTCATGCAAGTGACAAATGAGATAGAATCATAACATCTTTGTTTATGTCTTTATTTAAACAAAGGATAGACCTTGAGGAGTGTGTACATAGCATGAAATGAGAGTGGATATAAGAAATAAAATGTGGAAGGATAGATATGTTATTGATTGTCTTCTATGGTACATGCATGCATCTAGGATGAACTAGTAAGGGGTGAGAAGCTAGCTAGATGGGCATAAATTTTTGTATCATAGCAAGGCTCTGTAAGAATAATAAATTTCATAGGTTTATAGTATTGAAACATTGTTGAGATAGTGTGGGATTTGATAGTAGACATCATGGTGAAGGTAGAGAAGCCATCCCTGCAAGGGATCATGGAATTGATTCAAGGAGGATTGATGACTAGAATGGATGACATTATGAGTGCTCAGAGAAGCATGGAGCATGAGATCAGAAGTCTAGGGTCTATAATGAAAAAAATAGAGGTTATGTGTTCAGATATGGAGAGGATGACAGATCAAGGAAATGACCAGAGATAAGGAGAGTCCTTATTGGTAAGAAGAGTTCTTCTACAAAAATAAGCGAGTTACAGGTGGTCGGTGTACGTAAGAAGTATTTTCGGGACCAGATGCAAGACAAGAGGTAAGTTTTGTAATGTTATTATTGACAATGGAAGCACTGATAACATTGTTTCAGATGAAATGGTTAGTAAGTTGGGTTTGAAAAGGTTAGTGCATCCTACACCTTATAAGGTAGCTTGGGTTCAGAGAAACCATCAAATTCTTGTTAATCAACATTGTATGGTTCCTTTTCAAATTGGTAGCCTTAAGGATGAAGTTTTATGTGATATTATGCCTATGGATGTGTGTCATCTTTTATTAGGCAGACCCTAGAAATATGATAGAAGACTAGTATATAATGGTAGAATGAATAAATGTTTTCTGATGAAAGATGGAAAAGAACATGCATTGTTTCCTTTGACAGATCAACATACATGGAATGAGAAAAGGAATATGGTGTTTGGATTCAAGGATTTTTAGAGAAGGCCAAGAATTAGGTTCAAGCATTCATAAAATATCCGTTGAGGAAAGAGGAAAAGATGAGTGAATCCTTGGAAGGAGAAGGTGAGATTAGTGTCGCTAAGAAGGTGCAATAGTTCGAATCCAATGAAATGGATCAAAAAACAAAAGTGAAGGACAAAGAACAAGCCCAAGTAAGGCTTAGGGATAACATGAGACCCTAATAGGAGAGATAGGTAACCAAGAAGGTGAAATGAATCACAGAGATGAGTGTGACAATAGAAAACTACAGCGGGGTAGTGATGAAGAAGAGAGAACATGAAATTTGGTCCTTGAATACTTTATGCAAGGTCATGAATAATGAGACCAAGGAAGTAGAAGAATGAGACATTACAACAAGAAGTACTTTATGCCTATTAAATTTTTGATTGAATGGAGAATCAGCTAACAAAATATGTAAGGAGATGAGGTTAGAAGGTATGGTGTCGGCTCGGGTTGCGAAGTGGCACGACTTTAACATCAAGTGTGAAGAGAAATCAAGAAATGGTGATGAAGAAACAGGGGTCTTTGACAAGCCTTGAGAATAATGAAGGCTATGTGGAGAATAAAAGGATGTTAAGGGAATCTAAGGAGTTCCAAGAAAAATTCTTTTGAAACTAATCAGTTATATATGTGTGTATATGCGGGTATAAGGAAAAAAGTTCCAAGTGAGAGCATGCACATAGGAAGAGTAAGTGAAATTGGTAAAGAGAAGGTAAAATTAATTCTCGTGAAGGAATTTTGGTGGCTTGAATCACCTCAAGAAGGTGTTGAACAATGCAAGGAGTAACATCATCATGTTCAAATAGATGTGTAGTAGAGGAAAAGGAAGATAATGCAAATAAATATAGAGATGAAGAGAAATAAGAGACAAAGGAAAGAATATTGGAATGTTTCTAATACATATTTGAAGGTGCTAGTGATTGAGAAAGTAAAAAGATAAGTTCAATGAAATAACAAGAGCCATAATGTCAAGAAAGAAAGGAATGAGACATAGATTACAAGGTACTAGTTCAAATATGCATGGAAGTGAAGAGGATGGAAAAATTATAGTTAGGAAGGTGGTTGGTATAGCAAGACAAAGGCATGAATATTTGCATGAAAATAGCATGAACTGGATTATAAGGCAAGCTAAGCAAGTGAAAAGCTTACAAGACCAAAAGAATACAAACATGGAGATTATAAGCCCAAATTTTTAACAAGGTGTGCATGCACATGATCAAAGCATAATTATAGCTAGAAAATAATTTCGTGGTACTCTAATAATGGCTTGGCATAATATGTTACATGAAAATAGTATGAGTAAAGAAGTGAGAGGTATGAGAACTAGACATCCTATTGAATTGGAGAAGGAATTTGATGCAGCCTAGAATTTGCAAGATAACACCCTAGTCGCACTGGCTCATCACTCGAGACTAGATCGAGCGCTCACCTGAAGGACACAAAGGTCTAGGTCCCTCTTTAGGATTGTTGTAACAGGATGTTAATATGATGAAGGAAGAAACATATAGGTTCATAACTGATCCATCATTCTATAATGCATGCCATCCTTGGATCTATGAAAGAACAGTAATCATGATTCAACCATTAACATGCACTACTCAATTACATAGAATGAAAATTAGATTCAGCCAATATCTTCCATCTATTAGTAAATACAGAAGCTCCTTACAGTATTGTCAGTCTATATCAATGTGTGTATGGATTTGATACACACATTCATACATCAGAATCATACATACACCGCTCTTTGTGATACATATATATCTACTATGCACCTAACATCATATATATAGGGTGGGGACTTGCCCTTCACCACTTAACTATTCCAGAAATAGGTCGCATGCTATTGATAGCCACATGCCGTTTACAATCATAGCCACACATGTAAGTGTGCTATCTATAGTCCTCTTGCAGTTAACTGAAGTGTCAATTATATTCTTAGCTTGTCTCCATGCATAGACGCTTTGAACCGCTTCTCCAAATATAGACAATGCATGGTGCACATGTCTCTGCATCGTTGATGTGGTCCACACGCCATCTTCCAAAAATAGATCTTTATGCTCAAAATCAGCTAAGTCCTGAAATCTGAACTTGCCTTCCGTGCATGGGTCCTTCTTGTCCTTCTCGCGCCCTTGGTTCCGGGCCTTCTATCCTACGCGGAATCCTTATGTGATCTTAGACAAGAATTATTTGATCAACATTTCTCCGGACTAATCGCATTGTCGTCCGACAATGGGTATTTCTAAAAATTGAAGGCAAGAATATAAGAATGGAAAGAATAAGAATGGAATAATGTAGATAAATAAAGAATTTTTATGAGGTTATTAGGAAACCTCCTCTATATTAGTTTGTAGTATCAACTCTGGATACTCCTCTTTATTCATGCCCCCAAAACCTGTCATTTAGTGAGTGCATGCTCTACTTTCTCTAAGATGTCCACAGTAATGGGTTCCACCTCATCCCTCGCGATTTGTCCTTTCTTATTTTTTAGAACCAACACAACACTAGACATGGATGTCAATATCCCTTCTAACAGGTCCATCTTTTGCGCAATCAACTTTCCAAGCTCTTCCGGTGAATCTTGTGCAGCTCTTGTGCTGCTACCAGGCCTCGCGCCTCTATTTAACCATTGAAAACCTTTATGTGTAGCCCAATGTCTCATCTTTCATTGCTTTCTGGACCTCATTATTCTCTTTCAAGGTCTTAATGTTGATAAGTGCCTCTGGAGCTGTGCATATATTTAAATCCTGGTCCACTTTCTTCAATACTTCTTGTAATGCCTACAACAACCCTTCATAAGATGCAATTTTTCTCATCATTGATGCTTTCTCCCATTCAAGCATCTTGTTTTGATCTTTTTGGCACTTGCATATGTAGAGTTTCATCTTCAAGCACCAAGTCCACCAACTTTCCCACATAGTGTATCACTGAAGGAAATGTTTGTGGTACCTTGGGTTCCAAGTGTGGCCTTGCTTTGATTACATTGTCCCCAATCTCCTCTACGATGCTTATGAACACTTCATTATTCTTCTACGTGAAGTCCCTTTCCTATGTTATGTGTGCTATCTCTACGTCCTTCACCTTCAACTCTTCACGCAACACTTTGATTGTGGCAGATTTTTCCATGTTTCTTCTAGCCACCTTAGCAAAAAATTTCACCAGTGCATTCTTTGACTGCTCGTTTGACATGACAGTAGGATTTATTGTCATGTGTCTAGCCTGAGGTGCCTTCTTCAGTCACCTTGAAACACATGACTCTTCACACACATCAAAGTCAGGCTCATCATTGTGAGTTTGCATCGACCACGATAGTTGTTTTCATGTGCGCACAGTCGCCATATCTTCATCCATCAACTCCTAGCCAAATAAATATTTTTACGTGATCGTACTCTGGAAGTGGGCACAGATAATTTTTCCTGCATCCTCTGCATACCCCATGGTTGGTGGAATGTGCTCTCCACTTTTTCTTCTATACCTTTGCTTCTTAGGAACTTTAGCCTCCAAATTTGGGACTTGCGTCTCCATGTCCTAAACATCCTTTGCAGCTATTTCCTCAAGTCTTTTCTCTTCTTCTTCCTTCTCCTTTGATGCCTCACCCTATTCTTCTGTGTCCTCTGGAAGTGTAGGAGATGTAGGTGAACTCTCCTCTGAATCTTCTTCCACCTCATTCAACTTCAACTTCCTCCTTTATGCAGTCACTTCCTTTTGTGGGGAGAGTCGAGGTGATTTGCGCATAGTGATTGGATTAGCACCTTGTTTCCTTGTTCTCCTGAATACTCTTTTAAACTTGTGCTCCCCTTGGACCACATTTAATTCGTCTTCATCCCTCTCTTGTGGGCTGTGGTAGGGTGTAAAGACGCTCAACTTCACTCTTACTTGTAGGATATCTCCTACACCTATGCTCCAAACCACACTATCTTCGTGCTCCTCCTTATCCTGCACTTCAATTGGCTTTGTGGGCTTAGGTGCTAGGATGTTCTCCATTGTATGCTTTCCCTTTGGTGGTGCTAGAAGTGTGAACTCACCTTCCACATATTTTTATTCTCCATTTTTGGATTCACTACGAGATACACTAATGTTGCACCCATGTCTACTACTGACCAAACTTATTGGTTTGATATTAGAACCTATGAAATGATTCTCTCTGTATAAGTGCTTCTGCCATGATATACATACTTCTTCCTCAATGTATGGTAGTCGCAGTCTACCTTATCTACATTGAAGATCAGTTGGCACGTGTCTATAAATCTATGAATAGATTCTTGAAAATACCTTGCAATGAATGCGTAAGGTAACTTGCACCAAGGGCTCCAGACTCCATCTTTCATTGGAAAGCGCATGATGCAGAAATGTTGATATATAACAAACTAAACTTGTTTCCCTACCACTGCTGGTAGGTCCTTTGGGATGCGCCACTCTTCCCCAAATGCCACGCGGAGCCTGTCATACCACTTCTCCACCCTTTGCTTTACATCATCTGTCATGGTCCCCTTATATAGGTATTTTTGAATCTTTAGTTAGGGACTTGTTCTCCATGGGGTATTCCCATATTTTCTCCTTTGGTCCATCTGGTACTCCAATCTCCATGAAGACCAGTGATAGTAGAACAGCCCCAAAGTTGATCTTCCCTCATGTGTGCGCTTCTTCGACTATTTTCTCTGCAATATAGCCTGCAATGTTGTAGATTGTCCCTTCGACATCTTACATGCCACATGTAACCACATAGTGTTTACCTGTGACCACCACTCCTGATCATTTAACTTGGTAACAAGGTGTGTTGTAGCTTGTACAATTGGACAGTTCTTCAATTTATCTATGTCCATTCCACGTGGACCCTTCAGGTATCCCAACTCTGTTTGGTCTTTACAATCACAGCTTTATCTACAAGGTCACCTCTTATATCTTCTCATGTGGCCTTCAGACATGTAACTGATGAGACTAGCGTAGATGAAATTCTAACTCTACATCCTAAAAAGTAGAAGAAATATTCATGTACCCTGCTCATCACCACTAATCTGAGGGCTCATACTTCTGAAATACGAGAAACTCATATAACCTGGTAGACCCCAATTCTCTTTAAGATATATTCACCCGCATCATCATATACTGACATGTCCTTTGTCGTGTGTTTGTTCATTTTAGCAATGAGCAAGGAATCAAGCTCCTTCTTGTTCTCCAAATTTCTATGATTGTATTCACTCACTTTGCTCTTTCTAATGGGTGAATCCCACTCTTCACCGATGATGACTCCTTTTAGGTATTGCATTTATTTAAAATGGCTTTCGGGTGCCATCTCTTCTTCCTCAACGACTACCTTCTTGTTATCCAAAATTCACCCCTCAAGGTAATTTTGATAACATGCATCAAATTCTTCAGTCCCAAGCAAGTAGATTGATTCAAGGCCCAAAATCATGTTTTTGGGGCCCCTTCAGCTTCTTTCTAACTCTCTCATACAAGAAAATTTCCAACAAGTTAGAAAAAATGGAAAAAATGCAAAAAATAAGGTCACAGGATTGTTTTAAAGCATTGCGGGTCTGAAGGGTGTGGATCATACCAGTGCGGGTCATACCGAGGTTCGTCGTACCAAGTTCGTGGCCAAAATACAAAAAAAAGAAAATCAGCTAAGTTGGACATTTTTGTCCCAGGCGTTCTACGGGATAGTTGGGATGTCGGTACGCATGGGACGCAAATCGGCTGATTTTCCACAAGTCAGTCAATTGCGGGCGGTGCGGAGATTTTTGTCCGGGACAGCCGGGACAAAAGTACACGCGGGACGCACAAAGGCAAAAAGGTCACAAAGGGGGACAAGGAAGCCCGAATCATTCGATGCGGAGATTTTCATCCTGGGACAGCCAGGACACGTAGACCCGATTTTGCCGCAACATCCGCAACTTAAAGGAAAAGTCAACATTTGACTCCGAAACTTCAAACGGCCATAACTTTTGACTCGAGCTCCGATTTTCACAAAATTGGACTTTCTGGAACGAGCACGACATCCTCTACGCCACAAAAACTAGATTTATTATTTTTAATGAGGGTAGATATATTTAAATAAAAGAAAAATATTCGGCTCCAATCAGTTAATGCTCATTCCCGTCAAATGACAGAAAACGCCTGTTAGACCCAAAATAGCTGCCCGCACTCAGAAGGCCATAACTTTTGCATTTCTCAATGAAATCGTACAAAATTGGTACCATTGGAATCATGGCTCTAAGCTTGATGTACACCAATCAAGAAATTCTAGATTTGATGAGAAATTGGTGGGGATTTTTCATAAAACGTGGCCGGGTTCATAACAGTGTTTTATTTGGTAGTTGGGAGTGCAATTAAGAGGCATGGTCATCATTCTTTCTCTGCTGCAGCACCTAGGACAGTATGGGGAGCCTTTTTCAAGTAACACACAATCATTTCACTCCATTTAATGCCTCTTACAAGTGGTTGAAGGACAGATTTTGGGATTTCCATTTTCCCCTTCTCTCTCTCTTCTCATTTTCTTATAAATTGGAGTGTTGGGCTCATTGTAAGGAGAGTAGTTTTGTAGCAAAGCTCGACAAAATTTATTTGTGAAGCCAATGTGCTATAAGCCCTTATAGTGGACTCCTCGCATGGTGATCCAAGCCCTTATCTTATAATAGATTGAACTGTGCATATCATGAAGCAATAAAATACAAGTTTGTGGATGCATCTTCCCCTGCTGTGTTTTCTTGCATTCTTCTTGCCCATCTAATCTTGATTACAAGAATATTGTGTCTACTTTATGTTCTTACAGGGATCCATTATCATTGTGTATGTTTGAAATGTTGTTGTGAATGCATTTTGCTAGATCATGGAGAATTGTCATCACCACTTCTAGTGTGCACTTTGCTTCTATATCTCACACATTAGAATAATAATCTCACACGCCCTCCTTTTCTGGTGTATCACCACTTTAGTGTAGGCTTTCATTTTATGCATTCTCTCTCCTTGGTCCCTTGGAAAGTTATATTAGAATAGTTAGTTTACCCTGCATTAGAGTAGATTGTGGCACGTAGTTTAGGAGCAAGAACCAACTTTCTCTGGAGGTCCATCTCAAGTAGTAAGTCCCAAAACTTGGAGATGGCATCCATGTTATCCAATCACACCGTGAGTTCAAGTATATGCACTTGTATGAACATAGGGGTGTTGTGATTCGGTGATAACAGTTTTGGCATGCCCGGTGGGACCTTTAGAGGTCTTCACTTAACTACGACAAGATCGATGTGCACTTGTTGTAAGTTTCCAGCTTTGAAGGAGCTTTGAAATTGCACATCTGGCGACTCCAAAAGAGGCATAATCCACTGGTTTCAGTAGTCCAAGCCTGGAAAATTTATGAGAAGAATACAAGACAGGTCAAGAACTAGGGAGGAAGGATTGTTTGTTTATCTACACCTATCTCCAGGCTAGAGAAAGAAGGGGAAGAAGAGCTCAAAGATCTCCATCTCCACCTAATAGAACCTTGTCAACACCTCCACCTGGTAGGCCTTTCATCCAATCAACAAGAGTTCTTCAACCAATCAGGATGGCACAACCAAATCCATATGTCAATTTCACTGGCAGCAGCCCACTTGCTCTCAATGCACAAAATCCAATCCCAGTTGCAGCACTGAAGAACATTCCATACTTTACTGGAGAAAATCAGACCACTCCTGGTGATCATGTCAAGGACATTGCTAATATTTGTGCAATCCATGAGATTGATGAGATGCAAGTTGCTGTCAAACTATTGGCATCTTCATTCAAAGGGAAGGCTTTGCAATGGTTGAAGCCTTGCTTCATGCTCTATCCAAAATTAGAACTAGCTATGTATAGCCCTCCATGAGCATTTCGGAGAGAAGGGAGATAACTTGTCCCTTTTGGAACAATTGACAATTATCAAGAGAGCTCCCAATGAGCAGCTGACTAACTTCAACTTCATATTTCAAAGGACTTGGGAGAGAATTTCAATGGCAGTAAGGGCCAACAGAAGAAGGTGTTTTTTTATATTACCTTAAAGCTTTAAATTTGATATTTCTCTGTTAATTCAATCCATGGGAGGCACAACTATCCCTGTTGCTTATAGCATTGCCATTAGAGCTAAAAATTGTCTTATTCAAGTTGGTAAGCTAGCTCCTAGGCCTCCAATGCCATTATTTCCAAATTTAGAGAGTCCAAGTACTAATCAAGTGCCTATTTTAGCTCCTATTCCCACTCCTAGAAATCAAAATTCAAGTGAAGCTGTTACTTCATCTTCTAGTGCCTCAAATGAACTTCAAGAAGTCATGAAGCAATTGCAAAATTTAGGTAATGAGCTGGTTACACTCAAAAGGCAGCAAGCCCAAAGTTTTAGACCTTCTTATCAGCCTCAAGCTTAGCCTAACAGGTAGCCATATCAGCCTCAAAGACCACCCAATCTAGCTACAAATCAAAATCAAGCAAGGCCTCCTGCCAACAGACCATTTCAGCCCTATAATCCTAATGCTACATCTACCTCTAAAGCAATAGTGCCAGTACAAAACAACATAGCTCAAGAGTATGATTGGTGTTTCCCATGCAATGAACCTCACAACTAGTCTATGTGCTTCAATGGTGCCCTAAATCAAGCATTAATGGTAACAACAACTGGTGTGGAGGGTGAAGGGAGTCAAGGACATAACCAACAAAGCAAGAAACATCCTAGCAACAATCAGCTCCAAATGATAGCACACTTGTAAACTGGCAGGCAGAAGACTTTTGTGGTATGAATCAAACAATATCTCAAAGTGTTACAACCAACACAAGGTCAAAAAGGAGAAATTTGGGTGAAGGACAGCCATTGGCTCCAAGTAATCCACAACCTTCTACCACTCCACAAGTTGTTGGCAAACAAAATGCAGTTCCAAACATGCAAGGACCACCCAAACCAGCTCCTAAACCAACTCAGATGCTAGCTGCTGCTACCCATGTGCAAGGAATGAATGTGCAAGCTAGAGGATAATAGAGGGATGTTTCATCCCCATTCAACATCATTGATCAGATGAAGAAGACAAATGTAAACATATCAATGTGGGAATCACTATCCATCCCAGGCCAAAGAGATTTGCTACAAGCTGCCATGAAGGATTGGTCAACTTCAAATCAACAGGTCCAAATGCAAGAGAAGGTACTCACAAATTCTGCCCAGCTTGAGGGGAATCATGGAGGATAAAGCAAGGTAAAATGTTGAAGCCCCCTCCATTTTATGTTTCATTGATCATTGGGGACCAATTAGTACACAATTGCATGATTGACTCGGGGCAAGTAGTTCAGTAATGCCCAAGCAAATAGCTGATCAATTGGGGCTTCAATATGAAGTCATATCCAAAGGGGTAGTGTAATTAGATGGGACAATGGTGACAATAGTGGGAGTGATTAAAAACTTGAGCCTTACCTTGCATGCATGCCCCAACGTTGTTGTTTTGTAAGATATCTCAGTGATAGATCTTCCACCACTCTTTGCCCTATGTTTGTCAAGGGATTTCACAGCTAAGATTGGAGGTTACTTATCTGCTGATTGGTCACACATGTTATTCAGAACAAGATATGGAACTAAGGCCACAATCAGATCTGAACCTATTGCAAACTTTCACATAGAACCCCATACGCCAAGTCCAATCAATGCAAATTGTTCAACATTTGATCAAGAAGATTATCCAAGCAACGATGAAGCTGACACCAAGGTTGGAAGCATCCGATTTGAATCTTGATGAATGGGCAAACAAGGTGCATGCTTTTGATCCTTATCAAGAAATAGAAGAATCCGAGCTAGGAGTTTATTGTTTGCATGAAGAGAATCAACCTCTCCCCAACATCACCAAGCCAGATCATAAGGACGAGAATGAAGTATGGCAATTGTTCTTTGATGGATCAAGGAGTAGACAAGGTGTAGGAGGAGGAGCTATGCTCATTTCACCACAAGCTACAAAGTATTACTTAACCTTCCATTTTTAGTTTTCTTGCTCAAACAACACAGCTGAGTATGAAGCCTTAATTCATGGATTAGCATTGGGCAAGGAAGAAAGACATCAAGAATTTGTAAGTATTTGGTGATAGTGAGCTGATTGTGAACCAAGTCAGAGGAAAAAATGTTGCCAAGAATGATCTATTGAAGAACTACAAAAATCGGGTATGGGATCTTATTGAAGATTTTGAAGCTTTTAGCATCAATTCCATCCCAAGAAAAAAGAATGAAGTAGCGGACAGACTGGCAGCAATTGGGGCTATGTTTGATGTTGTAGAAAGTATCAAAAGTGAGAAATCTTAGCCTCATATCAAATTGGTTGTGAGACCAGCTGTTCCGGATAACAATACAAGTTGGCAAGTCTTCGAGAATGATCAGCAAATTGTTAATTTCCTACAAGAAGAAGCTGAGTTCTCCGCCAGAAATCAAGACAAGCTGGAGCAGCAGTATGGTGACCAAGTGGTGCAGCTGAGAACTAACAAATTACCAAAAGGCCTCATAACCTTGGAGTCAATCTTCAACCCGAATGATCAGTTCCGGAAGGAGAAAGTGAACATTCAAGTAAAGGGTGAAGATTAGAGGCCTATTTTAGTAGATGAAGGCAAGACATTGCAAATTAGCAAAGTAAGTACTCCACAAGAGAAATCTGATTTTGTTCGAAGCTTTTCAAGAGTTCCCAGAGATGTCTTTGCTTGGACTTACAAAGATTTAAGAGGTTTCAACCCAAGGTTGGCACAACATACTATTGAGATGAATCCGAATCCAAGCCTCGTCGAGGCAAAAGCAAAGGCGGTGAATCCCCATATCGAACCTCTCATGAGAAAAGAGTTGAGAAGGCTTATTGAGGCTAGTATCATCTTCCCCATCAAACACTCAAGTTGGGTTGCAAACTTGGTGCCAGTAAGAAAGAGAAATGGAGAAATGAGATTGTGTGTGGACTTTCACAATCTAAATAGAGCATCACTCAAGGATCATTATCTGCTTCCATCAATGGAACAAATATTGTAGGTTGTAGCTGGTTCAAAAAGGTTTTCATTGCTAGATGGATATTCAGGCTATAATTAGATAATGGTGAAGGAAGAAGATCAATTCAAGATGGCCTTCACTAAAAAATGGGGCACGTATGCTTCCAAGAAGATTCCATTTGGACTGTCAAATGCCGAAGCAACATTTCAGCAAGCTATGGATATGGCGTTCAAAGGCTTAATCAACAAAATAGTGCTAATATACCTAGATGATATCCTTTGTTTTCTCAAAGAATGTAGAGACCACCTCTTTCACCTCAAACAAGTATTTCAGAGGTGTAGAAGGTTCAAAGTGTTGTTGAATCTGAAGAAGTGTATATTCTTGGCACACGAGGGAAAATTGTTGGGCCACATTGTCTCAGGGAAGGGCTAACAATTGATCTGAAAGGGTTGAAGCCATCCGAATGCTTTCATTGCCACACCAGAAGAAATCTCTTCAAAGCTTCTTGGGGAGGATAAAATTTTTCCATAGATTTGTGCCTAATTTTACTACTCTTGTGAAGCCTTTAACAATGATGTTGAAGAAGAGTCTTGCATTCAAATGGACAGCAGAAGGCGAGAGATTTTTAGAACATCAAGCATGTAATATCACAAGCTCCAACTCTTATCAACCCGAATTTTCAAAGGATTTCATGTTGTATGCTTTTGGAGGATCAGATACAACCTCAGCTATCTTGACATGCTGAATAGAGAAGGTTCAGAACAGCCCATAGCATTCTTCATTCAAATCTTGGAAGATTACGAAGTAAAGTATTCTTTCATTGAAAAGCATGTCCTTGTTGTCATCAGGAGCTTGAAGAAGTTTAGACACTTGGTCTGAACAATAAGATTCAACTGCTGGTGTCTCATGTTGGTGTCAAGGACTTTCTCCTAAACAAGGATTTAAATGAGAGAAGAGATCGGGTTGGTCACTCGGGTGATGGAATATGATATTGAAATCAAAGTGACCAAGCTGGTTCGTGGCAAAGGTTTGTGTGAGCAGCTCACTTCCAAACAACTAGATGGGTCAAAAGGTGAAGAAGATGTTGTCCTGCTACTACAGAATGATGAAGAACAACCAACTGATAATGCACCCATTCCATGTTGGACTCAAGACTTTATGCATTACCTCCAAGAGGCTTGTGCCCTCAAGAAATGAGCAAAGCAAAGAGGAGATACTTTAGGTTACAAGCCATACCGTATGTACTCATTAATGGTATCTTGTTCAAGAAGGACATCAATGGTGTTCTATTAAGATGCCTTGGAACATGTCAAGTTGAGAAGATCTTACACGAGTTCCATGATGGGGAAGAAAGAGGCCACTTTGTTCCACGAGTAACAACTCTCAAAATCATGAAAGCTGGTTACTATTGGCCTACTGTGTTCAATGATTGCTACTCATGGGTCAAGAAATGCAAGAGATGTGCATTCTTCACAGGAAAGAAAGGTTACAAAGGCGCTTGCCCCTTTGTCCAATTTTAGTAAATCATCCATTCATGCAATGGAGATTTGACTTCATTGGGGTTATCAATCCTAATTCAAGTCAAGGCCATAAGTGGATACTTATGGCAGCAGAGTATTTCACCAAGTGGATCAAGCAGTGGCACTCAAGGAGGCAAGTGAATCCAATATATTAGATTTCTATGAAGGGATAGTCACGAGGTTTGGTGCCCCTACCACTATCATATCGGACAATGCATTGGAATTCCTTGGCACAAAGATCACTGAATGGGCTATCAAGAATTGTGTGTATCTCAGCACTTCATCGAATTATTACCCTCAAGGTAATGGTCAAGCCAAGTCTACGAACAAGAACCTACTAAGAATCATCAGAAGGACTCTTGATGAAAATCAAAGGACTTGGCACGCAAAGCTCAAATCAGCCCTATGGGCTGATAGAATCACACCCAAGAGGTCTACAGGAAGCTCTCCATACAAGCTTGTGTACGGGAAAGAAGCAGTTCTACCTATATCACTCGAGTTGCCAGCATTGGAACTCATGAAACAATTGGAACTAGCTGAGTTTGAGCCTATGGAAATCAGGTATGCAGAGCTGATGGAATTAGAAGAAATAAGAGAGCATGTAATGCAGACCATAGAAAAAGATAAAGCATTGGTCAAAAAGAGTTTTGACAAGAAAGCTAAGGCCAGGATATTGCAAACTGGAGATTTGGTACTGAAGTGGGATGTTGATCGTGCAAAGCCGGGAAAGCATTCCAAGTTCGACGCCATATGGAGTGGCCCATATATGATCATTGAATGCAAAGGTAGCAATGCCTTCCGGCTAGCTAAGTTGGATGGTGAAGAGTTGTAGATTCAGTCAATGGAATCTATCTCAAATGTTGCTACTAGAAAGAGAGCTTCTCACCCTTGTAAATATTAATGTAGAACTTCCATTCCTCTAAGTGCTTATGCACATTGTATTGTTGTTAGAGTAGTTTTTATTTCCCTAAGTGCTTGTGCACATGTCCTATTGCTTCTACTAGTATGTGCATGTTTGTAGTTCATCGAGCTCTCAGAAAAGAATTTGCAGCCATAGGAGAATCAGATCAGACAAATGTTTCAATGGCTCAAGGATACAAGTTTTCAAATTTCAGATCAGCTGAGAGATTATCAAACAGACTCCATGCCCAATGGATTTCTATGAGCAGCTGGCCATTCTTCATCTGGCAGGTAGATAACCCGCTTAGTCACCAAAATTGTTATCCAAAATTCACCCCTCAAGGTAATTTTTATAACATGCATCAAATTCTTGATCAAGCAAGTAGATTGATTCAAGGCCCAAAATCATGCTTTTTGGGGCCCCTTTGGCTTCTCTCTAACTCTCCATCCAAGAAAAATCCCAACGAGTTAGAAAAAATGGAAAAAATGGAAAAAATGCAAAAAATAAGGTCACATGATTGTTTTAAAGCATTGCGGATCTGAAGGGTGCGGATCGTACCAGTGCGGGTCGTACCGAGGTTCGTCGTACCAAGTTCGCGGCCGAAATATAGAGAAAATCGGCTAAGTCAGACATTTTTTTCCCAAGCGGTCTACAGGACAGTTGGGACGTCGGTACGCGCGGGACGAATTGGCGATTTTTCGCAAGTCGATCAATTGCAAGCGATGCAGAGATTTTTGTCCGGGGGGCCGAGGACAAAAGTACACGCGAGACGCACAAAGGCAAAAAGGTCACAAAGGGGGACAAGGAAGCTTGAATCAGCTGATGTAGAGATTTTCATCGGGGACAGCCGGGACACGCGGACCCAATTTTGTAACATAAGCAACTCAAAGGAAAAGTCAACGTTTGACTCCCGAAACTTCAAACGGCCATAACTTTTGACTCGAGCTCGATTTTCACAAAATTGGACTTTCTGGAACGAGCACAATGTCCTCTACACCACAAAAACTAGATTTCTTATTTTTAATGAGGGTATATATATTTAAATAAAAGAAACATATTCGGCTCCAGTCAGTTAATGCTCATTCCCATCAAAATGACAAAACGCCTATCAGGACCCAAAATAGCTACCCGCCCTCGAAGGCCATAACTTTTGCATTTCTCAATGACATCGTACAAAATGGTACCATTGGAATCATGGCTCTAAGCTTGATGTACACCAATCAAGAAATTCTAGATTTGATGATAAATTGGTGGGGATTTTTCATAAAACGTGGCCGGGTTCATAAATGTTTTATTTGGTAGTTGGGAGTGCAATTAAGAGGCATGGTCATCATTCTTTTCTCTCTGCTGCACACAGGATAGTATGGGAGCCTTTTTCAAGTAACACACAATCAGTTCACTCCATTTAATGCCTCTTACAAGTGGTTGAAGGACAGATTTTGGATTTCCATTTTCCCCTTCTCTCTCTCTTCTCATTTTCTTATAAATTGGAGTGTTGGGCTCATTGTAAGGAGAGTAGTTTTGTAGCAAATCTCTGTCAAAATTTCTTTGTGAAGCCAATGTGCTACAGGCCCTTGTAGTGGACTCCTTGCATGGTGATCCAGGCCCTTATCTTGTAATAGATTGAACTGTGCATATCATGAAGCAATAAAATACAAGTTTGTGGATGCATCTTCCCCTGCTGTGTTTTCTTGCATTCTTCTTGCCCATCTAATCTTGATTACAAGAATATTGTGTCTACTTTATGTTCTTGCAGGGATCCATTATCATTGTGTATGTTTGAAATGTTGTTGTGAATGCATTTTGCTAGATCGTGGAGAATTGTCATCACCCCTTCTAGTGTGCACTTTGCTTCTATATCTCACACATTGGAAGAATACTCTCACACACCCTCCTTTTTTGGTGTATCACCACTTTAGTGTAGGATTTCATTTTATGCATTCTCTCTCCCTGGTCCCTTGGAAAGTTATATTAGAATAGTTAGTTTACCCTGCATTAGAGTAGATTGTGGCAGGTAGTTTAGGAGCAAGAACCAACTTTCTCTGGAGGTCCATCTCAAGTAGTAAGTCCTAAAACTTGGAGATGGCATCCATGTTATCCAATCACACCGTGAGTTCAAGTTTATGCACTTGTATGCACATAGGGGTGCTTGTGATTCGGTGATAACACTTCTTCTTTCCTTTTACCGCTATTGTAGATGCCTTCTTCGGTGTCATTTCTACTTTGCAATTGTCTCCTCTTTAACCCCCGCAACTCGCAAACCAAACCCTAGCTCGATTCAATTATGCCCTAGGTGGAAACTTCATAACCTAACTCTTTTTTGTCTCCCTACTTTTCTCAAACCCTTCACCACCGAGGATACAAGCTTCTTATAGCACAGATCTAGTTTTCACTCTTGGTTTCACACCTTTCACACCTTAACTTGATCACTCGGCCCTTCACACTTTGCTCTTCTCTCAAATACTCTTAGTCGCAATGGTAAAAATGAATCTGCATCCCATCCTTATATAAATTTTTCAAATTTTGATGCATTTATTACTCCTCACTTACCAAATATCCCTTCATTCATTGACCAAATCCACTCATTCCATGCGGTACATCTTCACGCCAAACCTATAACCTTCCGCACACCTTCCTACCCTATAGTCACAAACTTCTCTTGATGCGTGCTCTTGCACCCGAGTACCTCGTCACTGTACCTTCTCCTAGTAGCTATCATGGCCTTCGCTTACCTCGCATTATACTATTCTTTCATTCATCTCCATCCTTGGTCACTCTTGTGAAGCAATCTTCTTTTGACTTAAATCACACCCGTAGTAGCTTATTCCTTTCATCTTCCAAATCCCACAGTCTTTTCTTAGATACTACAACCATCTCACACTAAAATTATGTGCGAGTCCTCGTGCATAAATATTGTTCATACAAAGAATTAGCTTCAGTGCGTAAGTGCGCTTATTACACAAAAACAACAACTAAATTGACAAAGCATAGCGACAATGAAGGAAATACAAAATTGAAAACCTAAGCTAAATGGCAATCACGCTTATTACAAACACCAAGAAGACTTATTTATAGTAGGGCTTCAGACTACTCCCACTAAAGTAATCGAGAGTATTTGTGTTCCATCAAGTGCTTCTAACTAGAAAGCACCTTATTCAGTATAGAAGTGATAACATACGGCCCCTACCAATGTACTTTGAGCTTGCCTAGATGGTGCAAGAACTTTGAGTCATAAAGAAGTACCATTTATCCAATCTCAAACTTCTTATCCCTTATGTGTCTATCATGTCATGCCTTACGCCAGACTTTTCACCTTCGAATCCATCGTGTTATGGCTCATCACTCATCCGGTTGAATCATCTTTTTGATACATTTTTCTAAGGCCTATTCGTCACCTAGACCTCAACATGCGCAATATGCAAAGAAGGTAACATAAATTCTATAGGAGAACAGTTTCCACACCAAACACCAATTGAAACAGTGTGGCCTTGTTCAATCTCTTGTAAGTTGTTCTATATGCCCAAAGCACAGCTGACACTTTTTCATCCCAATCCTTTCTTCCAACATCACATATTTTTGTCAAAGTCTGGCCCAAAATTTTGTTGAAAGCCTTAGCAGTTCCATTTTCCTGAGGATGGTAAGGTGTAGTTTTATGGTGTGCAACCATAAACTCATCTAATAGGATCCTGATTGTCTCATTCAGAAAATGTGTACCTCTATCACTTTTCAAGATTAAAGGACACCCATATTGTGTAAGAACATTCTCCTATAGAAACCTAGCTATTGTAGCTACCATACAGTCTTTTGTAGGTGCTTCTTCTACCCACTGTGTGAGATAATATGTGCAAGTAATGATATAATGTGATCCAGTCCTATGCACGGCTAGCGAAATAGGTCCCACAAAATCAATGGCCCATTTCTCAAACAGTTCTACACTAATAATTGGTCTCAAAGGCATCGCATCTCTTTGTCTTGGTTTTCCCAGGTGCTGATAATGATCACATGCCTTACAATATTCTTTACAGTCTTTATATAATGTCTCCCACCATAATCCAGCAATTAGGATCTTCTAGGCAGTCGCATCACCTGCATAATGGCCTCCTACAATACCACCATGAGCTTCTTCCATGATATCCTTGCACTCATGCTCTAACACACAATGGTGTAATACTTCATCTCTACCTAGCTTGTAAAGGTCACCACTGATTAACATAAATGGTGCCACATGTATAGCAAGATGCTTCTTTTCTAATGATTTCATTCCTTCTGGTGCCATACTTGTTCGTAGAAAGATAACAATGTCTTCTAATTCCATGGGCGCACATTGTAACCTTTTACAACTATGCATCGACATTGTTTCTTCAATTGTTTGTACATCCTCTCCTGAATTGATTCTAGATAAATGGTCTAGTACAAACAAAAAATTTCCTTACTTTACCACAATTTGTGAAGTCAAACTCTTGAAATAGGATCACCCATCTACATATGCGCCTGTAATACGAGCTTGTTTACCAAGTACTTCAATGCCATATGATCTATGTAAAACACAAATGGTGTTCTTTGATAAATCTTGTAGAAACTTATACAATGCATAGATCATGACAAAGCTTCGTGCTCGTAGTTGTATAATTCCATTCAGCAGAGTCTTGTATGCACTTTGCCCAAGACCTTGTGCACCCCGTGTGAATGTTCAATATCTAGGTTCTCAACTTCCTCATCATCCATGATGTAGACCATCTTTCCTTTCTCTTTCTCAAGGAAAGTGCATTCAAGTAGTTTGGATTCCATATCTCGCTTTCTTTTCAAATCATGCCCCGAACTCTACCTCATCGAAAAATTCTGAATATGCTCTTCTACTTTTGCACTATCTCCCATAGTTAAGTGCTTGACAAATTTTAATGCCTCTGCTACAGGAGGTTTAGTCGAGAAGTAGTCAAACGTCTGGATCATACCTGTAGTCAAATCTTGCCAGTTCCTAGTTTCTCTATGTAGTTCTGCATATACATACCAAGCGCGTGCACATCCTTGGAGCATAGAATATAATTTATGCACCCAGAGTGAAGGTGGTAATGCTTCCTATCCTACTGTCTAGAGTCTCTCACACTACTGAATGTGATGTTGAACAGGTTGATCACCATGATAAGTGCATATTTTCATAGGTGCATTGTTCTTTATAAACCTAGTAGACAAGGCTATCCCAATTTCTTCCCAATTTATAAGATTATCTCTGTGGACTACCCACCAGTGCGTTGTTTTCCCATGCAAAGTGTATATACTAACATATCTCTCCTTGTAACTTGGTCTACCCACTGTGTTTCCATGGCCTTCAAAAAGGTAGGAAGATCTTTTGTCCCTATATACCAAGTTATTGTGCTACCTATCCGTCAAATTGAATAAAATCCATTCTTACACGCAACCATGCTTTTCACCTCATGCCCGACTAATTCATATGTACCATGAGCCCAATTTTCATAAGCAATACTCATAGTATCACTAATAGAATGAGAATTCTCCCACTGTAGAATGCCTTCTTTTGATGGTTCATTGACCTTTGGGTCCTGGATAAGTACGTACATAGACTCTGTTTAAATCTTCCTCACTTAGAGGCTCAACATAGGGTGTAGACTTTCCATCTGTAAAAGGTATCACAACCCTTTCCTCCTTGTTTTCAAATTTGATATACCCCTTATTGAATCTCAAGTTAGCATTATTCGTATAACACCAAGGGCATCCAAGCAAGGCTAGAAAATTGTCTGCTTCTACAAGTGCTAATACCTCAAAATCCCAGTGAACTTGGCCCCTTGTATAGTTATAGATGCATCTTTTAATACTCTTATGGGAGTGGCCTTAGTCGGTTTGCCATGAATAACACATTAGATGATGGCTGCAATGGAGGCCTCCCCATTTGTACCCATGCATCTAATGTCAAGCACATTTACTTCCGCACTGTATCGATTAATATGTTGCTCAATAGCCACCCATCCACAACAACATTCAGAGTAATTTCTTTGTCATAGTTAATGCTATCAGGGGGAATATTTTCATGTAGAATCTACCGTCTAGTCTCAAGACTTACTTGCCGCAGAGTGTTCCCTTTCAACCAACTTCCCAATAGTGGAATAATGTTCTCCTAGCACAACATCTTGCACACCTCCCACAGATCATCAATATCAGTTTGGACTATCTCGATGCTTTCTTCTACTCCTTTAGGTATTGTATCTCACCTTGAAGATTCCTTAGCACTTCCATGGTATCCTGGTAAACTTCCTTCTGATGAGCAGGATCTAGGTACCTCGCATGCAAAACCTCCTCCTTGGTAATCGTAGGCTTCGTGCAATGTCTCTCTCGTGCGTGCTACTTCAGCATGTGTAGTAATATTTACTGTCAATGCCTCAAGTCCTTCTATTATCTTGGGCATCCATTGGTCTTCTACCGCGTCATTGGATTCTAACCATCAGGAGCCTTTGTTTTCTTGCTTATGTTGCTTACTCAGATGCTCATATAAGTTTGGGCACTCTTCATAGCTATGGTTCTTCCCACATAAAGAACATGCAATATTCTAAGGACATTCGCGCCTATAGTGGTTCAGGAGATCCACACATATAACATGTTCCATGAGGGAACTCTCCTCTTCCTCCATCATGGCCTCATCCTCCATATCCACCATGATATCCACGTCCCCTTCCATGACCTCCTTCAAAACACCCCTCATTCCTATCATAGTACGTTTGATTATGATCTTGATCCTGGTGCTCATTCTTACCCTTAGAACTATCTGTTATACTTGTCTGTCACATTCCAATGTCTATAGCATCATGGATCTAACCAATCAACCGAAAATCCTCAGTATCATGGGTCGTGGACCTGAAAATCTTACAAAAGCAAGATACATTCTTCCTTATCACACACTGTAACAAAGGACAATGACTTGCATCTTGATACAGTCTAGTAGAAATGAGTGTACAGATCTGCGAGGGAAACTATCCTTGGTGTGATCTTCCACTTCACAATCTGTACACCAAATTCTTGAGTTTTTTTCAAGGGTTGAATTTTTTGATAACTTCTCTAACTACTTTTCCATATCTCGTAATATGTGCCTCTAGAAATTGACTAACTCTAGTGTCAATTCTCCTAATCACCTCAAAGACGCAAAGTTACTTCCAAAGTGCTTCACATAGATCCGTGTATGTATTATGTGATAGCACCCTTCTAAAAGGTGTAATCAATCCTCCAACGAACCACTATGCATGTTGGCTAGCATGAATATCATAAGACAACTTAGATAGAAGTGTCTTAAAACAAGCATCATACTCACATACACTCTCAGCAATTCCGTGTTTGATATCTTTGAGTGCACTTATACTCTTCTACTCAAACTCAGGGATATGGAACTCTTTCAAGAAATCATCTCTCAATGTTGCATAATCCATGCAAGTTTTATCAAGGTAAAACTTCCTATACCAGTTGTGTGTGCGTGCCTATAATGTAGTAGCGAATTGACTTGCCTTTCACTCAGCATTGGTAATCCCTTTAGCATGCCACAAGATTTCACACATATGCACATGTTCAGAATCATCCTCTATACCTCTATACTCCGGGAGATGAAGAGACATCTCCATATAGATATTTTATGATTGTTACAGACCTTGACCACCTGATCCAGAACCTCTTGTGTTCCCTCTGCCTCTAGAACCACTAGATCCACCAGAACTAGAACCACATATACCTCTTGATCCTCCACCTATAACTGTAATAGGGCCTATAGATTTATGCCCCCGTGCTCCGACAAACAGTAGTACTATACTGAACCCTTATAGTCTATGAGGTAGTTCCACTTCCAGAGGTGAACCCAAGATTCTACACGCTCACATTCTATGCGAGATGATGCACCTAAGAATGCTCCTCCAAATGACATTGAAGTCATATATCCTGCCATTGATGTACTTGATCCCTGACTTACTCCTGCTCTCCTACTTCCCAAATTAGTTTGTTGGTTACTTGTCGTACTAGATACTGAAAAACCAAGCGCAAAGGCTAGGTCACCAAGTGGATTAAGATGCGCACTGCGGCCCAAGTAGTCTCTGTTGGCGCACTTCTATGTGAGGCCGAGAAGGGATATCTATCATGCTTTCCAAGATGGGGGAGTTCCTGATGCTCTGACTCCATGTCTTCTATGTGAGCTGTAAATCCTTCACGAGCCATCTCTCTCCTCAATGCCATACTTTCTGCAATGGAACTATGTTTCTCTATATCCCTCTCGCGCACCTCATTATATATAAACTATATTTCCTCTCTTTGTTTCTCTGCTGCTAGGTCTACCATCTTAAACCAAACCTGTTCCTTCCTCATGCATGGAGAATTTTAGTTAGCCATCGGTTTACTCTCCAGGTTCAATGTTACCATTAAGATCTTGATCACCAGTGGAATACCTTGCAAATATGTTCCTCTTGGATACCTCAAAAACTAGAATTCAGCTACCTTTGGGCAAAAGTATGTTGAAATTGAATATTCGAATACAATGTTTAGAACACCACGAAACCATGTATCCACTATGCAAGTCTAGATTAGATCAGCATCATAGAGGGCCTGAAATTCTTCTTGTGTCTAGACAAGTGCATGATACCTCCAATTCCATTAAGATGCATAAGTAGTAAGCCACTCGTATAGTTTTACTAGAAAGATAGCAAAAAAATCTCATATAAGTTGTCATACATGTTCTGTTCTACCCAAGTGCGTGCATTAAACTCAAATCCATTGTTGAACCATCGTGCATATTCTTCCTCCAAATTGTGTATCCATTCCTCAATACTTTCTAGAGTTAACCAGTACGTCTTCATCGTGAACCATCTTGAAAACAACTGAAAAAGAGGTCCCAACAACGGAACCAATGATGCAGCCTAGAATTTGCAAGATAACACCCTAGTCGTGTTAGCACATCACTCAGCCTAGACTGAGTGCTCACCCAAAGCGCGCAAAGGTACTAGGTCCCTCTTTAGGGTTGTTATAACAAGATGTTAACATGATGAAGGAAGAAACATATAGATTCATAACTAATCCATCATTCTATAATGCATGCTATCCTCATATCTATGAAAGAACAGTAATCATGATTTAACCATTAACATGCACTACTCAATTACATAGAATGACACTTAGATTCAGCCAATATCTTCCATCTATTAGTAAATACAGAATCTCCTTATAGTATTTTCAATCTATATCAATGCACGTATGGATCTGATACACACATTCATACATCCAGAATCATACATACACCGCTCTCTGTGATACATATATATCTACTATGCACCTAACATCATATATATAGGGTGGGGACTTTCCCTTCACCACTTAACTATTCCAAAAATAGGTCGTATGCTATTGATAGCCACACACCATTTACAATCATAGCCACACATGTAAGTGCGCTATCTATAGTTCTCTTGCAGTTAACTGAAGTGTCAATTCTATTCTTAGCTTGTCTCCATGCATAGACGCTTTGAACCATTTCTCCAAATATAGATAATGCATGGCACGCATGTCTCTACATCGTTGATGTGGTCCGCACACCATCTTCCAAAAATAGATCTCTATGCTCAAAATCGGCTAAGTCCTAAAATCAGAACTTACCTTCCACGCGCGGGTCCTTCCTTTCCTTCCTCGCCCTTGGTTTCGGGCCTTCTATCCAGCACGGACTCCTTATGTGATCTTAAACAAGCATTCTTTGATCAACAGAATTTCATATAAGACAAGGATATGAAGAAGACATGACAAGGCTAAAGGAAATTTTTGTAGTTGTTAAACATGGTAAAATGAAGGTAATCATTCCATACTACTCCTTAGTGGAGACAAATTGGTTTGAAATTGTTATGTATGCAAGAATAATGGATGAAAACGACATAATGCATGACAAAAAAACAAAATCGGGCCTAGAAGATACCTTAATCAATCAAGAAGCAGAGTTTGTGAGAGGTAAGTATGAAATTGAGATGGAATTTGATCATTATTGTTTTAAAAGGATCCTTAAAGAGATTATACATCTTTGTTATAGTCTGAATGAACATGGAAGAATGCTTATAGGTGCAATGAGAATGGAAAAAGGAGAAAATTATGATGTTTTTGTTTTGATAGACTTGGTGGAAGGTATTGTACATCGAGTGTTCTTATAAAGGAACATGAGAGTAGCCAAGAATGTGAAGAAAATTAGGTAAAATAGATCTATGCAAACATACATGGATTTGGAATGGTGTTCATCTACAACCAATAAGGATTAGCAATCTTAACACAAGCTATAAACCAAATGCAAGAAGAAGAATACAAGTTAATACAAAAACAAGAAAGGAAAATGAAATTACATGGAGATTTCTGAAGTAGAGATGCTCAATTAAATGATGAAATCAAAGACAACCAGAAAAATGAGGAGAATGAGATGACATTCAAGGAATCATATGGATTCTTGGGACATGAAAGGAAGTTAGACTTCCATATTGATGATTTTCATTGCATAAACAAGGTGAAGGATGCTTATGAAAGAGCTACATCTGAAAAAGAGAAGGACATGATGAAGCATGTGGAGAAGACACTCAAGTATCATATTTTTACATTTAATATTGTTTTTAGTGTTGTTTATACAGTGAATAAGAAGAAGGAAAAGTTATGGAAGAAATAGAAGAGATGCAAAGAGAACATGTGCAAGTACAAACTAAGAAGACATAATGTGATCAAAATTTCATTGTGGAGGAAGGGTGCATAGAGAAACAAGTAAATCAAGAGGAACCATAAAATCAAAAAAGCAAGAAAAGCAACAAGAAGTACAGAGATGGAAGATGAGTATAAGAAGATAAACAAATTGGAAAAAGAGGAAGAAGTAAATTCTCAAGGGTTTTTTTCTTTTAGGTTGGAATTATGATGTAGGAGAATCTATAAGTGGCTAGTTGTTTTTTCATATGGTCTAAGGTGTTAAGTGTTTATTTTCCCTCCATTTTTTGTAATTCAAACTTTCAAAAATTTGTGTAAAAGTCATGGAGAGAGAGAAAATAAGGATGTAAATGTGAGTGAGGAGTTAAAATGACTTGGTTAAGAGTGGTTATACCCAAATAAGGCCATGTAGGCCATGTCGTCCATGTATCATGTAAGGGATGATAAAAACAAGCTCATGAGGTGTTTTTAGGATAATATTAATCATATTTTCAAGTTTAGTATGTGGTTGGGTCAAAATATAAGTTGTTGAGAAATTGTTATCCAATTTTTCCCTCGGGAAGAATTGGAAAACATGGATCTAACAGACCTAGACAGGGCAAGGCCCCTAAGGATGAAAAGGAGGGGGTGACCTCTTAAACTTCATTTTGGATGAGGGAAATCAATGTGCGGGTCAGGCTAGCCCTCAAGAGATGAAAGAGGAACTGTAGTATCCAAGCAATGAGCAGCAAGGTACAAGTACTTGCAACAAATCACCACTAGCTCAATTAGGGGTTACAATAAATCTTAAAGAGTTGCATGTTGCCATGGAAGATTTTATTATTGCCATAGAAGAATTCTCTTGGATTTTGGTTCGAGGAATAGAATATTCCAAGTTTCACAACGAGCAAGGAAGAGAAAGGGAACGAAGATGTCATATCTCTCATACCATTCACTCAAAGGGGACATCATTTGTTTTTAAATGTGCAAGAAGAAGAAAATCAAGTTCTGAGATAGTCACCTTTTCTAGGAAATTTTGCATCAAGACTTTCTTACTTAAATTGAAACTTGGATTAGTGGGAAAATTCGGTGGACCAGGCCATGCCCTATCAGATATCCAGCTTTGTTGGACCTAGAATCAAAGTTGCCATAGTCGGTCATGCTTGTTCTTGTTAAGCATGAGGGTGAGCTTCATAGTACCAAAGATCAACCACATCAGCTACAACACCTCTAGAAACCCCATGTAGATCGCGTTTTGAGGAAGTATTTGTCTTATTTTAGGTTGTTACCTTGATGATATGGGTGGTAAGTTGTTGTTATGACATTTTTTCACTCATATGCATAGTCATGCTTAGTTTCAAATCATTTTCATGGCTACAAGTTGTAAGAAAGGGGATTTACTTTTCCCAACCAGTTGTAGGGTGTGTTTGAAGTCTTCTCTCTCTCTGGTTAGCGTAGGGTAGGAGTAGGTTTGCTTCTTGCATAACAAGTGCTCTTGCACACTCTTCATATCTCATTTGAGAATGTATGATTTGTCATTTTGTACATAGTTTTGTTTGGGTTTTCTCCAAAGATAATACATGGTGTTTTAGTAGGTATCCCACATGCGGATGAACCTCGTAGCTAGAGGGAACAGTTGCAATTCTCAAGATCAAACAAATGTAGAGAAAATAAATTTGATAAGGGATAAGTTTAATAAATTTCATTCTATTGTTCTTTCAAATCAATCATTGAGCCTCTAGCATTCTTGTAGGGTCAGCAAGTCATCGGGAGGAGTAACCTTTCCCAAGTTCATTTAGTGGTTTCACATGGTTGAAGCGGAAGATCAACCTCAAATTTCTACTGCTTTTTTTAGGTTTTCTCCAATTAAAAATCCAATGAAAATAAGTAGTTATGGCCTTCGGTGGTGTTCTAAGAAGTCATCCAGAAGAAAAAGGAAAATCAAGATTTAATAGAGTTCCATGATGTCCGAACCAATAAATTTCTTACTAAAAAACTCGCATCATGCTACACATGCTAAGAAATCATCATATTTTGTGTGCTTCATAATCGCGTAATCAAATTTCAAGATAGGTTTAGAAATTCATTTTCAGTCATGCAAATTAGGGTTGCAGAGAGGAACAAGTGAAAACGTCGGGTTTAGACAATTTTCCAATCTCACAATTTTAATTTCAATATTTTCTTATAAATATTGAGAGCGTGAGTAGCATAACACTTTCAAGGTCAGCAGTCTTCAAGTGGTTTCGAGGAAAATTCAATAGGAGTGCAGATCATTGCGTGTAATCGGTTGTGACTTTGTGCCCAATGGGCATATCAAGGCTATCGCTCTATGAACATCTAGCAGTAGATGTCCCCGCGAGTCACCAAATTGTTATCTAATTTTTCCCTCAGAAGAATTGGACAACATGGATCTAACATGACCTAGACACTAGATAGGGCCCCTAAGGGTGAAATTGGGTCATAGGTAGTTTTGTGGTCTTAGGGGCACATCCGGGGAATTTAGGAGTGAAAATCATAATTGAGGAATTTTTCCTCTTCTAGGTTTTGACCCTTAAGATCACTTTTTAAAATGATTAAATGTGGGCCCCTAGGCCTAAACCTATCCAAAATAAGCGAGAATTAGAAGAAAAACATGACGAGCCTCAAAACCTCTTGCATGCATTCCTAATAAGTCCTCCAACATGAAGAAATTCAATAAATTCCAAAGGATAAAGTTCCGAGGTAAAAAAGTTACATATGGGCCTAATTGGGCCCACCAAGCTCAAAAAGTAGCTTGTCGAGCTTCTCGATGAGCATCTCAATGAGCTGGAAATGTGCATTGTTGAGGCAAGTTAAAGGAGGGATCACTAAGTAGCTCAATGAGCTACTCGGCGATCTGAGTCACATTAGTGTCGGGTTTAGCCTTCGAAAGGCTCGGCGAACTATTGACATCGCATAGGCAGCTCGAGTGTTTGATCCAAGGTGAAGGGGCCATGAGGAGAAGGTCAAGCTTGCGGCATTGTAAGCGAGTAGTGGAAGGAGCTTGTCATGGGGGAATGGTGAGATGAAAGGTGAACTAGGATAAATGAAATGGAGAGCTTGCTTTGGCAAGTGTAGAATGTGCTCAGATCGGCTATTGCGAGGAAGATAGCTCTGCTCATGAGCTCGAGTGAGCACATAGAACGGGTCAGCCATGGATGCAGAGGTTAGATATTTTTGGCAAAGTTCAAAAGAATTTAGAAATTACGGTCGGTGTAATACAAAGAAAATTGATATTAGCGTAGAGATTGGTCCGAGGAGTGAGACATAGATTTCATAAGTCGGCAAGTTTTTAGGAAAATATTGGAGGCTCGTATGGGGAAATTCAATTTCGTGGGTGAGTGAAGGTTGAGCTCCCCGAGATTGGCCTAATGGTGCATCACGAAGGTGATGGTGTGAGTTTCAAGGTCAACTTAGAGGTAAGTAATCACGATTCATGAGCTATACGGTGAGATCTCGAGGCAACTCGGCGTAGTGGGGATAAGCTCACTCATGAATCACAAGAAGTCGATCACCCACAACACCCAAGTGTAGGAAAAATGGAAGAAGTGAGCTTCAAAGAGTCTCAATGGTGGGGCACTTTGGAGTGTCAGAGAAACACACTTTAGGAAAAGGAAAGGTAAAACTTAGAAACGGCATGCATGAAATGTCCGAAAGCGAAAAAAAAACCTAAACTTTGAAGTAGCTGTGGTCAACTCACACTTTGGAAGTAAATGGCACTTGAGTTCAAGGATTCACCAACAAGAAAATCTGAAGCGGTGGGGATATTTCTCCAAAAGAAAAAAACCCTGAATTCTAAAAAGTTAGGTTGATTTTAGAAGTTGGTAGTTCGAGTTTCACGGATGGTCATTTCGAAATCGGGGATGATAAAACCGAAGTCAATGGGTTGATTTTTTGAAGCACTTAAACCCAAAAGCCCGAAATGAGCCCATCATCACATTAAAAATTGAGCCATTTCAGAAGCGGCGGGGTAGGTAGGAGTGTAATGCACTAAGCTAGTGTGCGTGTCAGGACCAAGCTACATTGAATGAAGGGCTCGGTAGGTAAGAATGGAGCTCAATGGATGAACAAGAAATCCTTATCATGGCCCGAATTCAAAATTGAATAACTTTAGAAATTTTTGGCCAAAATTAATAAAATTACACTCATTTGAAAGGATTTTTAGAGGGGAATTCAGTGGTGATGGCTAAATTCAAAGATTAGGGGGTTAGGTGAATTTTAAACCCTAGAAGTAACTGTGTAAAAAATTATGATAACTTCCTTTGTACTCCATTTTTTAGCAAACTTCCAGTCATAGAAAAGTTATTTTTGAGCTCTATAGCATGAAATGATCAGGGTTGGGCATTTAATAAGTTTGGTGAGAAAAAAACCATGATGAAGTTGCAGTACTAAAGCCATACCCAAGTGCATCATGAAGTTTTTCCTTAAAACACAAGGCAGGGTACAAGGAGAAGATTTTTTTAGGTTTACCCACTATTGCAGGAAGACAATGATGATTTTTGTGGGCTTGGAAGCAATTTAAAACGTCTTCCTATTCTATCTTCTCTTGACTATATTTCTATAAATGTAAGGGGGTTGCATTTTTAAAAGGGTTGGTCATTTTCTCCTTCCATGGACCCCTGTTCTTCTGGGGCTTTAAACCTTCCTCCAAAACACTATAATGGATTTATGCCTTCCCCTACTGAAAAATGTACTATGTAAATCTTAATGGAGCAATAAAATCATTCTTGTGTTAATTCTCTATCATTTCATGGTTTTTTTCTTCTTACCTCTCATTGTTAAATAGGTGGTTGTGTATACTCCTTGTTCATTGCAGATTTGGTGTGTTGTGCTCATTCAGAATGGTGTATTAAATGTGATCTAGTTTGTGGTGTAGGATCACCCTTTCTAGGTTCATTTATTTCATTGTTTTGTAGGTTGGGAAAGTGTCTAACACCTCCTTTCTTGGTGTATCACCACTCTTAGTGTAGGTTTATTTCATGTAATTTTTTTATCCATGTCTCCTTGGAAGCATTAGATTAGGTTCGATCGGTTTTTTTGCATAATAGGAGTAGTTTGTGGCGAGATAAGTTTAGGGGCAGGAACAGACCTTCTCTAGAGAGCTATCCCATTTTTCAAGGTCCCACACTTAGGATAGCTCCATGTTGTGCAATCACGTAAGATGCCCCATCCATAACATGGCCATCCAGGGGTGGCATGATTTTGCATAGACATCAATATTAGGAGTTAGTTTAGGGGTCTAAGTTTGGGAAAACCAATATTTGGAGGATAAACTTGGTTGGAGAACATTGTAAATTGATATTGGATGATGAATAATGATTTTTTGTATGTTGTGGAAGAAAATTACAGTGTTACTTTGCATTTTTAGTGAATTTTATTAGATTTGCTAGTAGTTTCCTAAACAAAGCAGCAAGTTAGAGGAGTGATTGTCACACTAACACAAATTATTTCACTTGGATGATAAAAATTAGAGATGTAGGAGGAAATGACAAGTCTAAAAAATATTTGAGACTTTGATTATCAAAATTGTGATTTTTATAGCCAAATTTGTGTTTTTGGGCTCTAACTAGGGCAAGTCATAAAAACTTTTCTACCCATCCAGAATTTCTCAAATTTTGAGGATATATCTATCCTAGATATAAGAACAAGTATAAAACATTTCATCTTTGGATCACACGTGTGGAGGAATATCCATCATAAATTTTGGAGATATGGGAGCATGCACGGTTTACAATTTACAAGAGGTAAGAAGAGTATATAATATAGTTAAGGTATGAAATTTTGTATGCGGTGTGATGGAAGTTATTAGAAGGGTTTCACATTGGTTTGTAGCCAAAAACATTTATTTTACCCCGTTGTTCATATCAATCCTATTTTTGGAGATCTAAATGGGATTGTGTCTAATGAAGGAACTTGTAATCCGTACAAAGTGACCATATCTGATTTTTACATATGTTAATGAAGGCCATAATGGGCATCTAGATCAGCCTTTATATTTTCTATATTAGGTGTATAACGGAACTTATGCTCAAAAAGGTATTGAGAAGGGTTACAAGAATTAGGCAAAGTCAATGAACAAAATATGGTTTGTAAGCTTGGTAGAACAATGCTAATTGATTCATGAGCTTGGTTTGGGTGTGAATAACATGTTGAGGTGATAGATAAATTTATACAACTGATTTTCATATATTATATGTTCTAATCCTATGGTTAGCACTCTAGATCTTATACATGTAAGTGACAAATGAGATGGAATCATAACATCTTTGTTTATGTCTTCATTTGAACAAAGGATATACCTTGAGGAGTGTGTAAATTACATGAAATAAGATTGGATCTAAGAAATAGAATTTGGATGGAGAGATATGTTATTGATTGTCTTCTATGGTACATGTATGCATTTAGGATGAACTAGTAATGGGTGAGAAGCTAGCTAAATGGGAATCATGATGGAAGAATTGGGATGACTCCGTGTCATTTGCAAATTCCAATACAATGGAAAAAACACAATATTTATTATTTTTTCTTAGTGTACTTTACGACATCTACATGCAACTAATCTAAAGGAGCTTACAAACTCTCTAATGGATTATTTACATACTCTTTTAGTTTCTCTACTAAACACCTAGCCTAGACTAGTTTTCTTTGTAAATCACATGAACATTCAAAAAATTCGATGCATGCTATATTTATCCTTCCCCTTCTGGTGTCAACTAACCACTCTAGTGACTCTCTGACTCTCTCTAATCTAAAAAATTTTATATGGTTAACTTGACCTCCTTTTATAGCCACACCTTCTCACTTCTCTCTCCTAACAGGCTTCTTGTAGACACTCCTAGACTTCTCGCTTAAAATTATATTTGGTCTTCAAGCTCATAAATCCTCTTAGCTAATTATATGACATCTCATCTTCCTTATTATGCCATGTCAATATAGTTAGGATCCTTTGAAATTGAATTCATTTTCAGCCTTCTTGATCAGATAGTTCTAACCACTTTTGTCATTTTTCTGCCAACCACCTAATTTTTTGCGTACTTTAATATTTTTTCTCCTTATAAACCCACTTCAAAAATATCTCATGCATCAATGGTCACATACCACACCTTTTCCTCTTTTGATACAAGATCATCCTTGTACATATGCAAAGTTTTTTGTTGTTAGGTGTATGAGAGTCCATTTGGGTGTTGTTGATGTATTTCTAGTCCATTTGGACTCCTTTACATTGTTATAAGTGATTTCCCTCTAAAACCATAACTTTTAATATTTGAATTTTCATTTGGTGTGTTATAGGTATAGGGTGTGGAGTAGGATTAATAAATGAAGTAAATGGGGTCAAAAGAAATGTTCTTCACCAAGACATAACTTGCTTGACTCTAACTAGGTGTAACCTCACTTAGTCCAATCATAGTTTGGTTAGTGAGTTGAACCATAACTACTTCCTCTATATTTATTTTGGCTTGGAATCATTCGAGTGAAGGAAGGTAGGTGTGTGTATTAGGAATTTTGTATGAGGAGGAAATTATCGTATTAGATCCCTAATGGCTCTTGAAACTATGTAACATCCTTGGTTTATCGATAGAATATTCTTAGTGTACAAAATTGTGTATGAAGGGTTATTTATGATATTGTGGATTGTATGTTTAATAACTAATGAATGAATTCCATTAGAAAGTTTTTTTTGAATGATTATATAGATATGGTGATTTGTGCAAGTTTATAGAGGGAAAGAAATAATTTTAAAGACACAAGAATGACAATAAAGAAAATCCAATACATGAATATGATCTTTGTGAGAATGAGATAAGCACATGTCTATGTTTTAATGAAAGGAAAAAATTTAGGTTTATGGATGAATGAGAAACTTTTTGAGGGTTTAAAATTAATTAAATCTAAGTTATGCACTTTGATAAAGAATAGTAATGTGTTTAATACACTTGAAAGTGGGTTTGAAGGGGCTAAAATTATGGTTTTGGTTATAATATTCAATGGGAAGTTGGTTTAGGTGACTATAATCTATATCAAAGAGAAATAAAAGTGGTAGAGTGGTATCAATGCTTAAAGGAGAGTGGTAATTCATCAATAATCTTGGTAGAGTTCAATCAAGTAGAAAAAAATAACAAATTATCTTAATGGACGATGATACACTTGTTTGGGGTTTTAGAGATAGTGATCATGTTATATTGGTAAGAAGAAGTTATAGATCCTATATAAGTAAATTATCAAAAGGATTAAAGTGTGTTCTGATTGTTCAAGGAGTTTCAATCCATTTGGAAGAAGTCTTTTCATTTAAAACTTTGATTCTTGGTCCTAGTTGTTTATACCCGGTTTTAAGGGTTTATGGAAGGAAACTTGTGTGAATAATTTCTTAATTGTTCAAGAACCTCATTGACGAATTCACGAAGTGCAAGTAATATTGGAGAGATACCTAAAATGGTGAGGATTTCTTTAAAATAGAGTACAATCCTAAGTAAAATAGGTACAATATAATAAATGCACAATCTATTGCGGTAAAATTGTGATAGTCCTAACCAGGTTTGAAAATTAATTGTATTTGGACAATGAAACAAGGAAATAGTGATCAAATATTTTTGTAGATGGTACAAAAAAAAATTAAAACCTTGAACAAGTGTAAGTCCTTGTGGAATCATAATTTTAGTTGTAACCATTAACTCTCTTGAAACAGTCCATTTAAGTAGCCTAGAGGGAGTGAGTTAGTGTGAAAGGATTTAAATGAAAGTAGTAAAGTGACTTAAGTTAGAGGATAAGATGAAGGGAAATTGATAAGGTGAGTGAGGAGAAATAGAGGAGTATTTAAGGAAAAGGAAGGAGAAAAATAGATTTAGGATTGTTTGTGTATCAAGAACAAGTGTGAGGAACAAGAAGGTAAAAATTTGAAAATAGCATGAATGATGAAGCAAAAGGGTAAAGAATCCTTTAAAGGTGTTTGAAAAAGTTAGAAATAGGTGGATGTTGGTGAGAAAAAATTTTGGGTAGAAAAAATTTTGGGTATATTGCCAACACTCTGGGAATCTAAGTCCCTCTACTTGAATGGTACAGCTCCATATTATTATGCATTTCTAAAATTTGACTCTGTGGTGACCTTATGGTTGGGGATCCAACAAGGACACTCCACTGAACCTGTGGCAAATATTTCAATTACTTGCAATGGAGGAATTTTCTAGGAGAGTGGGAAAGGGAGTGAGAAAAAGAGAGGGGGATTAACATTGTAGGTAGAAAATCAGATTCCTACAACCATTAACCTAGAAAATTCCAACACACATAGATTAGAAGAAACACAATTTTGTAAATGACAACAAGACAAGTTAAGATTTAGAACACAAAGTCTCAAAAATCTCCTTATCAAAAAAGGAAACAAACTCCTTCTTTCTTCATTGATGCTTGGGCAAAATTGTACATAGTGAGAGTGGGAAGAACATAGAGATGAGAAATAGAGGAAATGTTATCTTTTTCTTCTTCACAAGTGATAATCTCTCATGAACACACAAAATTGACAACCCTTTGGAAAGAGGGTTTCATTACAATTTATAGAACTAGAGGAGACTCTTTGCCTACCCCCACATGACCTTTCATATGCCTTGCACAACTTATGACTTTTCATATTCTTAGGAAAAATTAAGTCCCCTTTTATAAAATAAGGGTAACTTATTACATTATAAACATAAAGTCACTTTTTAAATAAAATAATACATAATGAAAAAGTGCAACCCCAATGAAAGAAATAGAACATGAAGGAGAGAGAAAATGGGGAGAAGAGAAGAGAGAGAAATAAGAGAAAGATAAAACAAACCCGATGAAGAAGCTACCTCTACCGACCTCACCTATCTACATGATCGATCTTTGCCAAGCTCCACGGGTGAAATTTCAACGACTTTGCATTCTTTACTGAATTGAGCTATTGTAGATGTAACCTTATCTATATGAGATATGCGTACATAACTTAGGTATTCTTTCCAACCATATGAGACATCATTGATATCATTGCATTTTGTGAACCACGAATGATGTTTTTCTGCAATTGATGAAATAGTGGCTCGAACCCTAGATTGAGACTTCAAGGTATCTTCATTGAAGGAAAGTGGGTCCCCAGCCTTTTTCTTGACATGTTCCTCAAACGGTCGTAACAACTCATTTTCAGTGGTGTTTTATTTGATGACAAGAACTCCAAGTCTCGAATCCTACTATTGACATGGACTTGCATCTTATAGGCCCATTCTTTGTTCGAGTCCAATTCACCGACAACCCAATCTTTCATTTCATATTTGGTCACAAGAGTCCTCACCCACACACGTGACAAGTCCTTAGATGGATCACTAAATATTTTCTTATTTATCAATACCGAGAATGAGTATCTCCCATTTCCACCACCAATGGATGAATCGAGTCCCAATGCTCCTTTTCCTTTTACAATCCTTCCCTAATCATACAAGCCTTGTCTACAGTTGTGCACATATATTTGAACAGTGATATTTCCTCTAGAATCAATGTTTTTCCTTTTTCAATGATCTTACTCGTCCATTTGTTGTTTTCTCGTCCTGTACTATGAACTCTTGTGTTCTTCGGATGGACTCTGGATCAATGCTACTTATTGGAGTAGCTTCTTAAATTAGGATTGACAAAGCGTCAGGGTCCACCAAGTTCGCAAGTACGAGGAGAGAGTTTGTATTTGATCCTCCAACTGATCAATATTTTCTTTATATTCTCAATTCCTCACAAGGAGGCAAGTGGAAGACTCTTGGAACATGTGCTCATCTCCCTCATGATTGGCTGGACCCAAAATAATGGTGCTCATTTTTAGTCATCCGGTGTCATCTCTTCCACTAGTTTGATCACTTTTGGTTTAACCACTTGTACATATTGATCACCTATAGCACCACTAAAAAAGTGAGAGGCTAATTGACCAAATTTCTTCTTCTTCCCTTTGGCCAATGATGTTATCACTAAAATATCAGGGACTATGATTTGTTGGATGCTACGAGCCTTTTTTTAATCATTTCCTTCATCCAAGGAAACATCTCATCTACCTAGGACTCTAAAAGTAGCATGTTTATCATCTCTTGCTCAGGTGGAAGGGGTGTCTCTTGTGTAGAATGAGCATGAGTGATAGCAGGAGGTGGAACATCCTAGGGATGTTCGGGAGCTGGAACTGAGATCATTATCTTCAACTTGTGCTTATACTACATGATCTTATTTTAAGATTTTCTTGTGTGATCTCTCATAGTAGGAGGTTTCCACCTCCACATCCTTGCACTTCTAACTTCCTCCTCAGTGGCCTAAAATTGAAGTTACCTCAATAACCTTTAATGATGAATGATTTCATACATTTCTCTGAAAAGTGGGGAAACTTCCGATGTGAGAGTGGAAAAATTCTTATTTTGAAACCAATCTCTTATTCTTTTGATCACAACATGTTTCCACTCAGCTATGTCTCATGACTCATGAACGCTCTAATTCATTGGCAGAAAAGGAGAATCCTTCACTGCTTTGTACTTTGGATCATAAACCTCTATAACATCATCTTGAATACCTTTTTAATACCAATGGAACATGTACTTATTCATTTCTCTAATGGTCATCCTCATGCAAAGTATCTTTCCCTGACATTGAAATCATCTACACAATTTTCCCAATAATCTTCAACCTATGGGACATGATGCAACTCCGGGAGATGGAAAGTATCTAGATCAACTTGGATTTCAAAATCAGTCCTTGGGTGTATGAATGTAAACTCATAGGTGTGAATGTCCCTTCCAAGTGTGATCCATTGTGGATACTCTTACAAGTGAATATTCTCAATGAGATGGGGAAAGAGATAATTTTATTCTTCTGGTTTCTGAGCCTATTGTGCACATGCACAAGTTGTCTACATAGCTCAAACAAGGTTATCTTGTCACTAAGGTACTAAGGTAGTATTAGTGGGGTGTGATTGCAACCAAAAACTTAGATATATGAAAAGGTGGAAAATTGGATGAAGAATGAGTTGTATCTCTTGATCAAATAAGTCACTTGTGGCGACATCATTGAGTTAAGATCTTCCTCTAATTTCTTGATGATGAACATAGTGAAGGCATCATTCACTCGGGTGAAGTGTCAATTGCTTTCCTTCATCACTAACTGTAGATATTTTTCAAATGTTGGAGCTTTGGAAGAGATGATTTATGCAAGTGTTATCCCCTTGAACGGTATTGATCTTGCAAGAACATACACCAAGTAATAATTCATGGAGAAATTCTTTCAAACCCGGGACATGGAGCAACTGGCAGTGCAAGCTATCACTTATGATCTAGCCCCAATTAATATTTTCTTTCCCTTCAATTATTTTCAATATGAAAATTTCACCCACTCCTCGAAATATCTTGTGTTCGCTTCTCCCATCACCTAACTGAGAAGGGTGATTGCATCTAAAAATCCTCGTGGAATTTACTTCTTGAGAAAGACTTCGACACTCTAGAGAGGTTTTTCTTCCTAACTTCAACCATGATCCTAATGTGATACCCTACAAGTAAGAGTCTGTGTTGTTCCATTCATTCACCTCCATTTCCTTTTAGATGACATCCATGTTGCTCAAGTAGGGATTTTCATGGAATAGGAGATAGCCTTAGGAGAAATCAGTGTCATAATTGAGCCATCATCTTCCCGAATAGTTCTTATCTCTGGTTCGTAGTGGTGAGAGCACGTTAGCACCAACTCAATAATCTGCGCATTGATCTTTGGGTGACCACCTACTATGTACAATCCACTCAAGAACACCATATCCTCAATTGGTTCCCTTGGGTTGTTAAGCATGTTTGTTTTGAGACTGTCAATGTCCATATGAGTGACATCATTGTCACCCACTTCTGCATACTCCTAGGAAAGAACATTGACTGGTTTGACACTTTTGAAATTTAATTTCATTGCTTCTAAGACACTTTCCGCACCCTGAAAAGGGGTTTTTCTATTTTTAGTAAATGGCAATTTTCCCCCTATTCAATCTCGATCACTCAATTTTCCCTTCTCGATAGTCCCTATGCACACTTTCTTTGTTAGAATTGCTCTTTGTAAAGACTTACTAAAAATAGTAAGGGCATATGTAGGAGGCTTAATATTTTTATAAAGAAGTTTTCTAGACCTAGGATTTTGACAAAATCATTTTTTTCGATATGGGTTTTATGTTTTTGTTACACCTTTGAAGTTTCGGCTTAACCTTAGGTCTCCAGAATGGAAGATATTACAATTCAAAAATTTGTTGTGAGGAAAGCGGGGTTTATTTTTGCTGCAAAAATCCGGGGTGTGCATGAAAAATCTTCCTCTTGGATTCTCAAGGTTCCTAGGAATGTATATTGTTGCAAAAAAACATGTGTTGATTTGTGCACTAGTTTTTTTAGATATGAAAAATCTTGCTTTGTGGGTTACGGAGTTCTTCACGCGAAAAATCTTGTTTGGAGTCTTCAAAAATCCATAGTTTTTAGTGTTTTTACTTCATTATGCCATGAGAGCATCGAGGCAATAGAAGAAGATTGAAAATGGAAAAGAGAAATTTGGAAGAAATTCGCGCGAGTTCTAGGAGCGAATGGAAAAAAGTGGGGGAAATGAGTGAAAAATGGCTAAGTCATGTATTTATATGCATTTTTCAAACTTGAGGGGGTGGGACACATTTTGTTTTCCCCATTTTCCCCTTGGTTCAGGAAAATTGGGTCACAAAAATGTGCCTTAGCCCTAGCTTGACATGTGTCACTCATACACCTGGCCAAGAGGTATGGAGGGCTAGAAATGAACACATGGAAGCTAACTTTTGGTCATGTGTGGAACCGGAGGGAAATCAGGGGGGGAATTTTTATCCCCTTGGAATGGGATGATGGGTGAAAAACATTTTCCTTATCCCTGAGATTGAGACTTGGCACACATGCGGGAGTAAGTGAGGGGGCTAGTCAAACTAGTCAAAGTTGCTAAAAGGAGTCACCGGGGTCATATGGTGTGACCAACATGTATAGGGGGAGGGGCACACTTTTTTTCCCTATTTTCCCTGTGGAAAGGGCCAATGAGGACACAAAAATGTGCCTCAGCCTCATGTTGCCATGTGGCACCCAAGAAATTTGGCTAAGTATCAAACATGTACCTTGAGCAACAACTTGAAAAGACCATAACTTGAGCTCTCGGATGAATTTTTTCACACTTATTTATATTAAATTGTATGAAAATTTTATTTTGAGAAGTATGGGATGGGTCTTATGCCTTGATTATTCTGAAACACCCTCAAAAAACTCCTTTTTTCTGGGATCACCACTTGTGCTTGGAAAGAATGAGTTGCCTAGAAAAATGCATGGGGTTTATGATGAATCTGATTTTTTCACCATGTAGAGGACTAAAAATTATTTCCATTGATATTTTTTTGTCTCACAACTCATTTTAGAGCTCCCAGAATCACCTCTTGAAGTTTAGGTACTCTTTCGCGATGCAAGCTCCTTCGGCCTCAAAACCTGCTTTTGATGAGGCGGCTCCTAATCCTATGAATCTATCCAAAATATTCCTAAATTAGTTGAAATATGATCCTAGCTCTTGAATACACCTCTTGATGAATTTTGGCCTTTGACATCGCTCCAAAGATCATGTACTTGTCTTAGAAAGGTTGATGATAGTCCTTCCTAAGATTGTTTGAAACCCCACTTTTGAGATATTGCTCCTAAAGTACTTGAATGATATTTTTCTTCCTAAATAACCTATAGGGAAGGATGACACACACATATGGACCATTGGAAGGACATGATAGGACTGATATGGGGAATAGGTTGACCTGGGAGGGTGTCTGGAAAGGGATATAATAGAAATTTTTCGACACTAGGGTATGGTTGTCATGTTTTCAAGTGAATTTTTCCCTTGTAAAAACATAGGACAATAGTGGATAAAGGTGTCAATAAGGTTGAGAAATATTGTAAGTGTTGAAACCCTAATAAGACCATCCAAACCCTAGCAAGACATAATTATGACAAGCCTAAAAGAGGAAGGAGTTGTTGGGAGAGTTGTGTGATGAGTTGGAGGAAAAACTTAACATGAAGCAAGAAGATATTACTAGGTATCTGGAACCCTAATCATTTTTTTCTTTAATGTTTATGGATTTCTCATAACAATAAGCTTTAGGTCTTTAAAGGGTTAGTAGAGAGACCTAATAGAAAATGGTATATGGAGAATAAAAACACATGGGATTAGAATTAGTTGATGAAACTTTGGAATCTCTTAAATGATAAAAAAGGTTTATGAATAATTTAGAAGTCATGCCTAAGTGATTGATTTTTTCATTTTCATCAAAATATGTCCTTTTGGAGGGCTACTAGTAAATTTTAAGGTCTATATGGTGTTTGGTGTAAAATGATGGAATGAACTTTTTGTAAAGGTCTAATCAAGTTTGTTTAATGTAAAATAGGAGGTCAAGGCCTTTATATATTTTCAATCAGTTATATAAGACATTTTGTGTTCGCAAACCATTATAGGCTTCTTGAGGTAAGTTTAAATTGCATAATTTTTTGTTGTTCTTATAGGGTTGTGAATCGACTCTGGTTGTGTGTTAGCTTGATTCAATTTTCTCTACATAATTTTCGTATTGAAATAGGTGTTTCTATTGGAAGAATAAATAAGATAAGCAAAGTGGCAGTGATTCCTTGAAAATAATAAGAACAAGAAAAGAGAAGTCAAAAGATTAGGTGTGCAAAAGAACCTAAGTGATACTTGAAACAATGTGAAAAAGAATTTTTGGGAAGAGAGAATATGGAAGAAGAAGAAATATAGATGATGAAGGGATTGATAAAGCTAATGTACCACAAGAAGAAAGAGAAAGAGGAAAAAGAGAGGAAGAGAAAAGAATAAAATATAAAAGAGTTAACAAGAAAACAAGTATTATGGGTTGAACAAGAAGTAAAATATCTTAGAAAATATATGGATAATCTAGAGGCATTAGCTAAATCTATAAGCATAGTGAAAGAAAACAAAGAATCTATATTTTTATGAAGAGAATGGTTAAGTAGCCTGTAGAGCTAGTTGTAAAGAGAAAACAAAGAATGCAGCTAAGAGAGGTGATAAAAAAGGAAGAAAGGAAGTTGAGGTAAATGGAGAACAAGATAAGAAAATAAGAAGAAAAAAGTAATAAAAGAGGTTGTGTATGAAGAGAATAATAAATTAGATGAAGTAATAGTAAGCTTCTTATCTTGTCTTAAGGAGGAAAAAAGCGAAAAGTTTTTCGAGAGATGAAGAAGATCTCATTGAAGGAGCTTCCCATGAGGCTATATGGCCTCTAGATTTTTGTTATAATATTTCCTTTGTATGTGTGAATGTAGGTGAGTAAAATGAAGACATAAAAACAAATAATTTTGTGTTGAATGAAGACAAACAAATCAAACAAACTGAAGATGAAAGAAGAAATGGAGATGATGAAGCATATATAGCAAATGAAGAGATAATTTGACAAGAAATCATGAATGAATCAGAAGAATCAAAAATTTTGTGGATGAAAAATACTATAAAAGAGCAGAGAAAGATCCAATGAAGATCTTAAATGATGGAGAATAAGACAAAGAGCATGAAGATCAATTGAACTAGATTTGAAGAAAATATGGGATGATGAAGACATATATAAACTTGATTTCATATATAAGAACCAAAAATATGAAGATAAAGAAAGAAAACAAAGGAGAGATAAAGAATGATAAAGGAGAAAAGAAGAGAAAGAGAGAAGATAAGAACCAAAAATATGAAGATAAAGAAAGAAAACAAAGATAAAAGAAGACAAATCAAAGTAAAATAATGTAATGCCCACAAATTTGACCCACACAAATACAACAGTAAAAATACCGGAATAATTTTTTGACTTACATTGTAGTATACACGACACTACAGGATATCACTTAGGACAATGCACAACACATGATATGTTTGCACAAACATAACCCCCATATATAACATGAGACATCTGATGCACATCAAGGTCACCTATTTTTTCCAAATGACAAGGCACAACATAATGATTCAACTACAATATAAAATTATAGATAGGGTCTTGCCACGGCACGATATGTTTAGGATTATACATTTACTACAACCATGTTTCAATCCTTAACTTAAGTTCTTGAAAGGCTCATAATATGTGAATCATACATTCATTTTCCTTTTTCTAGATTTCCTTTATACCATTTAACATTTAACTTACGGTGTATCTCATTGAATAAGGATCATCTACATTATTTCAATTACTTGTTTAAATTCGCTCATTTGTTAATAGGGTATTTATTTACACACAAATCTATTTACATACACACAAGGGTACTAGGTCTTATCTCTAGGATTCATTCCTAAGGGCATGCATCTTGAGCTTATATCATACCTCTTTTACTTAACAAAACTAGTGTACATCCAAAGGAGGTGAAGATTCTATTTTTTTTTGGATTTAGGGTCACGTTTCTTTCATTCATTTATAAATTGATAATTGATTTAGTACATAATAATTATTACCTGAAATTTTTTTTTCCACAACAAGAGGGTTTAATCACATTACTAGGAAGATCATGATTCAATTTTCTGTGAAATAACATCTCACGATTACACTTCCCAAGGCCAAGCATCAATTATAATTTTACTATAGTTATGTTCCAACAATTAGTTAAGGATTCGAAGGCTCTTAACATGGCAACATACTTCCTTATTTTTGTTTCTAGATTAGGTTTCCTGAGTATCGTTTTACGTCCAACTTAAGAGGGTTTTTTCCTAACTAGGTTCATATGCCTTTTGTAATGAATTGTGTAACCTATTTGCTAATAGGGGCATTTTTATCCTCATGAGACTACTAGTCCCTATCTTAGGGGATTTATCTCTAAGAACATGATCACATAGTTTCACATCATACATCCATTACATAATAGGACAAGTGGGAGAGAAAGATGGAGTATTCCATTATTTAAAGGGTTAAGGTTCACATTAGATTTTACACAACGTGGATCCCTTTTCTCACCACAATGGTTTAAACGCATTACATGAAAGATCCAAATATCAATTTCTCCCAAAGACACATCATCTCATGGTTACTTTTTTTACAAACTATTCATAAATTACAAAGTGTTTAAGTTCCACAATTAACTCTTAATATTGTATCGTAGAACCCAAATGATAATTGAAATTGGGTATCGATTTCATTTATAATCCCAACTTCTAAAAGTGAATTTCAAGGGTAGTTGACTATCTTTGCCACCTAACACCCTTCACTCTATATGGGTGCCGGTTTAAGAGGGTTTTACATTGTTTTGAAGTTTAGTTTCCCATGGAGTACTACCTTAATAAAACAAATTCTCCAGACAAATTTCAACCATGTTGTTCATAATTGTCGGGTTCACAACTATGTCGATAAGCATACAGGTTATGATGCTAGCTCAAACTTGAGATCTTGATTCCTTAAGCTAGAAGGTGCCATCGAGTGTAATGTTTTAAGTTCATCCTAGGGTTTTAGTTTCCCTTTGCTAAAAAGGATTGCCAAGAAGGCGGTTATGCACAAGTTTTATATTAGGGTTGACTATTTTGTTTAGATTTATTTGCTATATTTTCAAGTTAAATAACACAACACACCAGAGATTACATCATAAATTTCACAACGAGAAAGCACTATAAGATGTCAAATTCAATTTCATTTAACATATATATCCAAATTTTACAATACAAAATTTGGGATCAAAATAACACCCATGTTTAGATGAACATTTCCTTAAACACTAGCATCTTAAAAATATTACAAAATTTCAATAATAAACCTTTCAATACTTTGCAAAATGTTGAATTAGCCTCTACAATTTCATTGTTTCAAATAGCATGCAAAAATGATATTTTTAGTGACACTTCACCTCCTCCAAGTCTCGATACCTACAACCACCACATGATCAGAAAAATTTTGGCATGGCATCCACCTAAATCTAACATAATTATAATTTTTAGTTTTCCATTTATATTATAATAATAATACACATGCAACAAGAGAGGGTTAGGGGCATATATTCATTTCATTTCTTAACTAAGGGAGGAAAGAGAAAGAGACAAGGAAGAGAGAAATGCTATTTTGAAAAAATTGACTTTTCACACAACAAGCCACAAGAGAGAGTTTCATCTAGTTATTTATAAGTTTCAATAAGTTTTCACGATGGTTTATTTCCTTGACTAGGGTCCTACGGCCATATTTCACATTTTTCTACAAGTTGCGAAAACATCTAATTTTGGCTCAAAGGCTAAAGGACCATGTTTGAAAACTATATTCCGATGGGAAAATTCATAATTGGTAAATTCCTACGAGTAATCCTATATACCAATAATTCACAAGAACTAATAGAGTTCAGAACTAGCACACGGTTTACAAATGTGATGGGTTTTCCGGAGCCACCAATCGTAATTGGCCCAATTTGACCTAGTCAAACAATGTCCGAAGGCCTACAAAACCCCTTTGGAAAACTATCTAGAAAAGTGTTTTTTTGGGTTAAACCATATAGAATTGTTGCACATATCTATAATCGATAAAGCATACAAGTAATGAATGCGGAAATAACCGAGAAGATAAAATAAACAAGAGAAAGATTACACATTTAACGTGGTTCACCCAATGTGGGCTACATCCACCAAGAAACAAAGCCAATATTATTATTCGGTGCATTTCAAAGGAAATCAAATGAAGATCTTTTTCTTCCAACACCTCACGGGGTGTTCAATGTTTTTCCCTCACTCGGTTCCTCTTTCTTTCTCACCAAGAAAACTTACATGCAAAATAATTGCTATTTTTCTTCTCTTCTTATTTCTTCTTCTTTCTTACCCTCATATAATGCATACATGCATATATATCTATTTTAGGTAACTTAACTATGCTTTTACAATCAATAAATCATCTTTAAAACAAGTGATTTATTCTAATTTTCGTCAAAAAAACAAAAGCAGTGTCGCACGAGGTAACCATCGACGATTCTTGCTGACGGCCGTCGGCGGTCACTTGCTGACCTAGCCCGGTTGATGCTTGTTACACTCGACCGATGCGATTATTGTTAGAACCAGTAACATGTAAAATCAATTTTCTTGTGAAGTAGTTAAGCTCCATACTCAAAAATCTCCCACTTGGAGATCAATTGTTACACTGTAATGTGCATCACCATCCTTGGTTCCTTTTCTTTGGCTCGTTTATTCCTTCCACTTCAAGTCTTAAACTTGAATACCAGAAGTGGAGTGAAGATCTAACTTCTCCCTTACCAATGGCTTCGTTAGCATGTTTGCAAGGTTCTCATCTATATGAATTTTCTCTAACTTCATTTGTTTATCCTCCAACACCTGCCATATGAAGTGATACCTCAACTAAATATGTTTCGTTCTTGAATGAAATGTTGAGTTCTTTTCCAGATGAATCGCGCTCTGACTATCACTGTATAATTTTCAATCCTCTTACTCCTTACCCAAATCTTCCATAAACCTGCTCAACCGTATTATCTCCTTTCTAGCTTATGCAGCTACAACATACTCGCCTCTGTAGTAGACAAAGCCATAACCTTCTCGTAATCTCGAAATCCAACTAATTGTCATTCCACCTCTTTTGTGAAAATATATCCATTGGTGGTCCTCCTGCCATCCAGATATCCATCCATATTTGAATCAACATATCCGTGTAAAAAAGTATTTGACCCTCCATAGCATAACTCCATGTCGTATGTTCCTTTCAAATACCCGAGAATCCATTAGACTTCTTTCCAATGTTCTTTACCTGGATTAGCCATAAACATGCTCATAACTCCCACTACTGTGCAATGTCTGGTCTAGTAAAAACCATGGCATACATAAGACTTCCTATTGTTGAGGCATAGGCAACATGTGCCATGTACTCAACCTCCTCGTGTGATGAAGGACACGATCGTTGCTCAATTTGAAGTGTTCAATCATAGGTGTACTAACGAGGTTTTTATTTTTACATATTAAACCTTTCCAACACCTTATTGATATAAGCCTCTGAGACAAATACAACTTTTTATTTTTCTGTCTCAGTGAATTTGCATGCAAAGGATTTTATTTAGAGATCCCAAATCCTTCATTAAAAATGTGTGAGCTAACATTTCTTTAATTTTACCAATGTCCTGCATACTAGATCCTGTAATCAGCATATCATCCACATACAGTAACAAAATAACATAGCTCCCATTTTCAAGATTTTTAAAATAAACACAATGGTTATATTCACATCTCATGTAACCATGCTCATGGATAAAACTATAAAATCTCAAATACCATTGCCTTGGAGCTTGCTTGATCCCATATATGCTCTTTTTCAATCTGCACACAAGTTTCTCCTTACCCTTGACTTCATAACCAAGTGACTACTGCATATAAATATCTTCCTCCAAATCACCATGAAGAAAAGTCATCTTAACATCAAGTTGTTCTAAATGAAAATCTTTTGTTGCAACCAAACTTAGAACAATACGAATAAAAGTCATCTTAACTACAGGAGAAAAAATCTCATCAAAGTCAATACCTACTTTTTGTGCAAATCCCTTTACCACAAGCCTCACCTTGTACCTTTTCAATCCACCCTCTTCTTCCTTGATTTTGTAAACCCATTTGTTCTGCAGTGTTTTCTTACCTGCTGGCAACTTAACCAAATCCCATGTCTGATTTTGTTCCAAGGATTCCATCTCCTCATCCATGCCATGCTCCCATTACTCGTGGGTATCTACATGCATTGCTTCTTCAAATTTTATGGTTCACCACTATCAGTTAGTAATAAATAAGAAAAGGAAGGTGAAAATATCTTTAGAGGTCTATTTACCCTTTTGACCTTCTTCTTTGAGATATGGGGTGTCTACGAGGCTCATTTTGTGCATGTTGCACATTCATGTCAATCTCATCTCATCGGTGTGACCGACGCGTTGGTCACTTGTAACCAATTGTGGTTCCTCTTCCGGTGACCGAATGCGGTTGCCTTACCGACATCGGTTCTAGGAGTACAAACTTCGGATTCGTATAGATGACTTCTCTGAACTTGATCTCTGTCGTTGATGTCAGTTAGCGACCAACATCGGTTCCTGTAGAACCAACGTTGGTGTTTTTAGATGTCTACTTTAGGTCCAAAAATTGATTTTCCTTCAAAATCTCCTTAACCTATTCATGTTTAGGCACCAAAACTTGATCCATGTACATTCTTTTTCATTCCAATCAATGTCATGACTCCTAACAATCTTAGAATCTTCTAAATCCCAAAATCTATATCCAAAATCACCAAAGCCATAACCAATGAAAGTACATCTCTTAGATTTAGCATCCAACTTCCTCCTATTTTCCCTATCAACATGCACAAAAGCTTATGAGCAAAAAAATTAAGAAGATAAAAATCTACCTCTTTTCTAGACCAAGATTCTTCTGGTATTCCACCATCCAGTGTTGTTAAAGGCCCACGGTTGATCAAGTAGATTGTTATATCCACTGCTTTACCAAAACTTCAAAGGCAAGCCAACATGTATCCTCATGATTCTATCACGTTCCATGATTGTTCTGTTCATTCTTTTTGCAAATCCATTCTCTATGGAGTTCTAGGAACTGTTCTTTCTCTTCATATTCCATTCTCTGAACAATAATCATTAAAATCCTTGTTGCAGTACTCACCACCATTGTCAGATCTAAGGCACTTTAATTTTAAATTTGTTTCATTTTCTATAAGGGCTTTCCATCTTTTAAAAGTTTCAAAAACATCATATTTACGCTTAATACAATAGATCCATACCTTCCTTGTGGCATCATCAATGAAAGTCACATAATATTGGGATCCTCTAATAGAAGCTACCTAGGATGGTCCCCACACATCTGAGTGTACAAGCTCCAATTTTTCTCCTTCTTTGTTGACCCAAGCTTGAGAAATATCACTCTCTTATGCTTTCAAAATATACAGTGCTCACAAAATTCAAGATCTAATTATTTCAAAAATGATAACTTACCCTTAGCCTTTAAGATCGAATTCTTTTTCACTCATATGGTGTAGTGATTATGCCACATGTTTACATCTAAATCTGTAGTAGATATAGCACAAAAAAGGAATCAGTAATACATGTAGACAAATATAAAGTTCTTACCTTCTTACCTCTTGCCACAACAAGAGATCCCTTGGTAACCTTCCAAGAATCGGCTGTGAATGTAACCACGCATCCAGATTCACCAAGTTGCCCTGCAAATATTATATTTCTTTTAAGGCTTGGCACATGCCTCACATCTTTCAATACCCATGGGTTTCCATTTTGCAACTTTAGATAAACATCACCTTTACCAGTAATATTACATGGCTCATCATCACCTAAATAAACTTGTCCAAAATCACCCTGAACATAATTTTTGAAATAACCCTTATTAGGGGTAGCATGGAAAGAAGCTCAGAATCTAACACCTAAGATTCTAATTTATTATCCAAGGAGAGAATAAGGGCATCTTGTTTTACCTCACTTGCAATGTTTTCCTCCTTACCTTTTTCTTCACCTTTGTCTGATGTATTCTCTTTGTTTTCCTTGGACCAACACTCCTTCTTTACGTGTCCTCTCTTTCCACAATTCCAGCAAAGTAAATCTTTGTACCTAGATCTAGATTTTCATGTCTTGACATTGATCCCCCATTTTCTTTCTCTTAGATGATCTCTCCGTAGATCTTCCCCTAATTTCAACAGTTAAAGCATTTCCAGATGATGCTTCTCCGAGCTTTTCCTATGTATTTCCTCATTAAGGATTACACTAACCACATCATCAAATTTCAATCCTTTAGAAGCATTCGTTGTATTACTAACAACCATTACCAAGTTATCCCAACTATCTGGCAAAGAGCATAAAAATAAAAGTGCTTTCACTTCATCATCAAATGGAATTTCTACTGATTTTAATTGATTTACAATAGACCGAAATCATTCAAATGATTAGATACATATCCACCTTCTTGCATATTAGAATTAAACAATTTTTTCATCAAATATACCTTATTCGAAGCACTAGGAGTTTCATAAAAAAATTATAAATATTTCATCAACTCTACCGTGGTTTTTGCATCTACAAAATTCAAAGCCACCGATGCTTCTAAGCTCAATCTTATAGATCCTAGATCCTTTCTGTCAAGAACCTTCCATTCTTCATCAATCATCGTACTCTAATTTCCATGCTCATATGATGGTAAGTAGAGATCTTTATGATACAAATAATCCTCCACCTGCATCTTCCATAGTTGATAATTATGATTGTCAAATTTCTCTACTCGGTATTTACTATCTTCTGTCATTGCTCTGCTCCCACTCAATAAGAAAACCCTCTGAAATTAAATCTTGTCAACATACAAAACCTCTAAACAAACTCTGATATCAGTTGTTAGGGTTAAACCATATAAAAGTGTTGCATAGATCTATAATCAAATAAAGCATACAAGAAATGAATACGAAAATAAACCAGAAGATAAAATAAACAAGAGAAGGATTACACTAGATTTAACGTGGTTCACCCTGTGTGGGCTACGTCCACCAAGAAATGACCAATATTATTATTCAGTTCTTTCAGAGGAAATACAATGAAGATCTTCTGTCTTCCAACACCTCACATGGTGTTCAATGTTTTTCCCTCACTCAGCTCCTCTTTCTTTCTCACCAAGAAAACTTACATGCAAAATAATTGTTATTTTCTTTCTCTTCTTCTTGCTTCTTCTTACTTACCCTCATACAATGCATACATGCATATATATCTATTTTGGGTAACTTAACTATGCTTTTATAATTAATAAATCATCTTTAAAACAAGTGATTTATTCTAATTTTCATCAAAAAAAAAAGCAATGTCGCACAAGTAACCGTCGATGATTACTTACTTGTCATCAATCGTCACTTCGACTTGGGGTCGATCGAGCGTCGGTTACACCTAACCAACACCGATTCTTATCGGAACCAATAACATGTAAAATCAAGTTTCTTGTGAAGTAATTAAGCTCCATACTCAATATTTTTTTGAAAGCTGAAAGTTGTAAACAATTTTCTAGTAGAAATACTAGAGGTTCGTGAAGGCGGAAAGGTGTTCCTTCGCTCAGGGTCCAAACAGTGGGATGAAACGAAAACCAACTTTTCAATTTTAGCAGTTTCTAAAAGTGTAAAATGGGTAATAGGGCTCCTAGAGGGGCAGTGAAGAGAGAAAAAATGGTCAATCGGGGTCGATCTAAGGATTGATGTGACTCTCCTCATAACAAGGAATGCATACTGACACTTGACATCTCTTTTAGGGGCTTAAAATGTTGTTTTGCAAGTCTTTGAAAATTACATTTTTCTAACTTTGCAAGGTAGACAGAAATGGTTGTTTTAGTTGACAAATCATCTAGCTCTCACCAATACCAATGGACATGAACACCTAATTTTGATACCCTGGGTCTAGCAACATATAAGGTTGTGGTAGCAACCACGGTTGTTGGTCAAATTGTAACTCGGTTACGTAACTCACAAGGTGAGATTTTACCGTTTCACACTAACCGTATGGTTAAAATATCTAATTTTTAAGTATCTAATGTATTTAATATTTCTATTAAATTGAAAATGAAGAACCAAATCATACAAAAATTATAAACTATGTGGGTAAGGAGACCATGTCTGGAAAATACTAGCATCCACAGTGTACGAGTTGCTCCAAGAGGATTCACCTGCATTATACAAGGCTCTAACCCTCTTTTATCATTCCTTCAAACAATTCATGTGCCTCATGTATTCTAACACTCTTTCATACACTACCGGGGCATTTTCAACATTAACGAGTTTCTCTTGGGCTCTTATTTTCCATAGCTTGTTGTGAGTTTTATTGGCATTTTAATAATAAAATTTACATCTTCTCAAGCTATCCAACATGGAAAATAAGTTCATCCATGTGTATTATCCATTATAGGAACAAAATAATAAATGTCACTTGTTCCATTAAAGTATTTACATCCCTCATCCTCATATTTGTATGGCTACATATAAAAAAATAAGAATCTTACATAGTTGGGGATTGTGCCATGTCTTGTGCCTTGACTTTACGTCCACGTTTTTCTTACTTGGGCATTTGTAATTACATCCCCGACAAAATCCATGAGTCCTTACTAACTTTCCAACGGCCAAGAGTAAATTTCCCCTTACCAACTCCATTTCACTTCCACCGCCACTTCCCATTCTTTTGTTTTTTATTTTTATGAGTTTTAAAAATCTTTTAGTTTGCTCATTTATTCTCTCTCTCTCTCTCTAAAATATAATAATAACTATTACTTTTAGGTATTTTTCCTTAGTTTTTAATTTTATTTAAATAGTGATTTATTCATCCTTAAAACCTCACTGATTTTATTAGTTAGTTTTACTCCAACAATGTCATTGTGTAACTTGATTTCATGGTGCTCAGTTATGGGCTGATTGGCAGGGCATTACAAATAAGATTCAAGAAGGATGGAGCTCAGCCTAAGAAGAAGAAAAGCAATTCAAGGAAGAAAAGAAATTGGAAAACAAGAAACAAAACAAAAAGGAACTCAAAATTCTCTTCACTTGGGGAGTAGGATGCAGGAGCATCCTTGTACAAATGAAAAAAAATGATTATTAGGTGTATGAGATTCCATTTGGGTGGTCTTGATGTTTTTCTAGTCCATTTGGACTCCTTTGCATTGTAATAATTGGTTTCCCTCCAAAACCAAAAGTTTGAATATTTGATGTGTTATAGGTCTAGGGTGTATACTAGGATGAATAAATGAAGTAAATGGGGTCATAAGACATGTTCTTCACCAGTACATAGCTTCTTTGACCCTAACTAGGGTGTAACCTCACTTAGTTAGTCCAATCATAGTTTGGTTAGTGAGTTGAACCCTAACTACTTCATCTCTTCATTTTGGCTTGGAATCATTCGAGTGAAGGAGGGTAGGTATGTGTAATAGGAAGTGTGTGTGAGGAGGAAAATCTATGTATCAGATTCCTAATGACTCTTGAAGCTATGTAACATATATGGTTTATCAATAAAAGCTTCTTAGTGTACAAAGTTATGTATGAAGGGTTCTTTGTGATATTGTGGATTGTGTGTTTAAGACCTAATGAATGAATTCCATTATAAAGTGTTGTGTCAATTATTATACAGGTATGGTGATCTGTGAAGGTTTATAGAGGGCAAGAAAGAAGTTTAAAGACACAAGAATAACAATGAAGACAATCCAATGCATGATTATAAGACTGTGAGAATGAGGTAAGCACATGTGTATATTTGAATGAAAGGAAGAAATTTAGGTTGATGGATGAGTGAAAACATGTGTGAGGGTTTAAAATTAATGAAATTTAAGTTATGCACTAATCAAGAATAGTAATGTGTTTAATACACTTGCAAGTGGGTTTAAAGGGGCTAAAAGCTGTTATTCTAGTTATAACATACAATAGAAGGTTGGTTTAGGTGATTATAATCTATATAAAAGAGAAATAACGGTGGTAGAGTTATTTCAAGGCTTGAAGGAGAGTGGTAAGTCATCAAGAATCTTGGTAGAGTTTAAACAAGGACAAAAATAAGAAATTATCTTAATAATGGTGTGATACCTGTTTGTGGCTTTTAGAGATAGTGATCACGTTATATTATTAAGCATAAGTTATATATCCTGTATAAGTGAATTATCAAAATTATTAAATTTTGTTCCAATTTTTCAAGGAATTTTATTCCATTTTGAATAATTCTTTTCATTTAAAATTGTGATTCTTGGTCCTAGTTGTGTATACCCAGTTTTACGGGTTTATGGAAGGAAACTTATGTGAATAAGTTCTTAATTGTTCTAGAATCTCATTGACAAATTTATGAAGTTTAAGGAGGATTTTATAGATGCCTAAAGTGGTGAGGATTCCTTTAAAAAAGTGTACAATTCTAAGTAAAATAGGTACAAGAAAATAAATGCACATTCTCTTTGCACTAAAATTGTGACATTCCTAACCAGTTTGAAAATTAATTATTTTTGAACAATGAAACAAGTAAATAGTGATCAAATATGTTGGTATATGGTATTAAAGTTCTTATAAAACCTTTTAACAAGTGTAAGTCCTTAAGGAATCGTGATTTTTAGTTGTAACCATTAACTATCCGAAGCAGACCATTTAAGTAGCCTAGAGGGAGAGAGTTTGTGTGAAAGGATTTAAATGAAATTAGTAGAGTAACTTAAGTTGGAGGATAATATGAGTAGGATAATATTAGTAGGATAATATTAGTAGGATAATATGAGTAGGATAATATTAGTAGGATAATATTAGTAGGATAATATGAGTAGGATAATATTAGTAGGATAATATTAGTAGGATAACTTAAGTTGGAGGATTTAAAGGATTTAAATGAAATTAGTAGAGTAACTTAAGTTGGAGGATAGTGATAAGGTAAGAGACGGAAAATATAGGAGAAATCAAGGAAAAGGAAGGAGAAAAATAGAGTTAGGATTGTTTGTGTATCAAGAACAAGTGTGAGTATTAAGAAGGTCAAAAGTTGAAAATAACATGAATGATGAAGAAAAGGGGTAGAGAAGCCTTGAAAGGTGTTTGAAAAATTAGAAATAGGTGGATAAAGTTTTCAATAAGGTTGAGAAACATTGGAAGTGTTGAAACCCTAAGGAGGCCATCCAAACCCTAGCAAGACCTAATTGTGATAAGTCTGAAAGAAGAAGGAGTTTTGGGATAGTTGTGTGATGAGTTGGAGGAAAATGTTAGGTTGGAGCCTGTTTTCATGTTAGATGTGTTTTAAATTATACACTAAATTATTTTACAATCTTCATGTATTTAAATAGTGGTGTTGATTATTGTAATTTAGTTGTTGCAAAAGCATATGCAACTTTGTGGCACTATAGGCTTGGTCACATGAGACAAAAAGGCATGAATATTTTGAAGGATATATTACCTAGATTAAAAGAGAGATTGATTTCGATTTATGTGAGGATTTTGTGTATGGAAAACAGAAAAGGGTAATGTTTCTCAAGGTTGGACCTACAAAAAAGGAGAATAAGTTAGAGATGATCCATTCAAATGTATGGGGGTGGATCATGTATCTTCTATAGGTGGTTCATATTATTATGTCACTTTTATTGATGATGCAACTAGGAAATTTTTGGTATATTGCATTAGGATAAAATTTGATGTGTTTGATACATTTAAAATATGGAAAGCCTTGGTTGAGAATGAAACAGGTCTCAAGTTAAAATGTCTCAGGTCAGATAATGGAGGAGAATATTGCAGCAATGCATTTATTGATTATTGTTCTAGGAATGGAATCCACAGACAAAGGATAGTTCTAGGAACTCCACATCAAAATGGAGTGTCGAGAAAGAATGAACAGGATAATCATGAAGCGTTCAAGGAGCATGAGGTTGTATTTAGGTCTTCCCCTTCAATTTTTGTAGAAGTAGTAAACATGGTCGTATATTTGATGAATAGAGGACCTTCAAATTCCCTAAATAGAGGAATACCTAAGGAAGGTTAGTGCAGTAAGAAGTTTGATTATTCCTTTCTTAGATTATTTGAGTTGTGAATCCTTTGTTCATATTGATAAAGATGATAGGACCAAGTTAGAGGCTAAATCTAAAAAATGCACCTTTGTTGGTTATGGTGTGGATGACTTGGTTTCTAGATTTGGAGCCTTAAGGATAAGAAAATATTCCGGTCTAGGGATGTGGTCTTTAATGAAAAAGTCATGTATAAAAAGTAGTTGTAAGATCAGAGAGAAGAATCCATAAAAGAGTACACAATGTTGGAGGACGTTGCAAAGCAACCAGCTCCGTCTGACCGGTTTAAGAACCTACTCCACAAGAACCCCAAAATCCTGTTGTGAGGAGGTCTTCTAGGGTAATAAGGGAACCTGAAATTTTTTCTCCATATCTTAATTATCTATTACTCATTGACAATGGAGAGCGAGTTCTTTGAGGAAGAAATGCAGGTAGATACCAGGAAGAAGTGGGAGCAAGCCATGGATGAGGAGCATTAGTCTCTCATGGAAAATTAGACTTAGGATTTGGTAGACCTTAGAAGGTAAGAGAGCATTGTAGAAAAAGTGGATGTATAAATCCAAAGAGGAGGATGGAGGTGCTAAAATATACAAGTCCCGGTTGGTGGTCAAGGGTTTTTCATAGACGAAGGGTATTGATTTTGATGAGATTTTTCTCTAGTAGTAAAGATGAATTCTATTAGAATTGTTCTTGGGATAGTGGCAGCAAAAGACTTGCACTTAGAGAAACTGGATGTGAAGACTGTGTTCCTTTATATTGATTTGGAGGAGGATTCACACATGGATCATTCACATGAATATGAGGTCACAGGGAAGGAGAACATGGTGTGTGAATTGAAGATGAGCTTGTGTAGCACAAACAAGCTCCTCGACATTGGTAAAAGAAATTTGACAAATTTATGGAGTGGGGATACTTTAGGTGTCATTCATACCATTATGTTTATATCAAGAAGTTTGATGATGGAAGTTACATTATCATGTGTCTATATGTAGATGACATGTTGGTAGCAAGTAAAAACATACAAGAAATAAAGGTACTCAAGGAAAAACTTAGTGATTCTTTTTCTATGAAGGATTTGGGGAAGAAAAACAAATCCTTGGTATGAGAATATCTCGGGATAGGAAGGAATGAAAGATGACTTTATCTTAGGAAGAGTACATTAAGAAGGTCTTGGAGAGATTTAGTATGCAGGATGTTAAACCAGTTGGGACCCCTTTGGCAGGAAATTTCAAGTTATCAAAGGATTTATGTCCAAAGAAAAAGGAGGAGAGAATCAAGATGTCCATGGTACCTTACTCATACGCAGTTGGAAGCTTGATGTATGTCATGGTGTGCACTAGGCCAAACATTTTTCATGCGGTGAGAAGGTTCATGAGTGATCCAGGTAGAGAGCACTTGAAAGCGATGGCCGAATCTTTACATATTTGAGAGGAACAGTGGGGACAATTTTGTGTTACAATGGATCGGATACCACTTTGCATGGTTATGTAGATTCATACATGGTTGGATATTTAGGCAGCAAGAGGAGCATAAAAAGATATGTGTTTATTGTAGGTGATATAACGGTGAGTTGGATTTCATGACTACGAAGCTTATGGCTTTGTCATCCACAGAGGTTGAGTATGTTGTTGCCACAGAGGAAAGAAAAGAGATGATTTAGTTATAATAGTTCCTTGAGGAGTTATGGCATAAGAAGGAAGAAGGAAAGTTGCATAGTGACAACCAAATTGTTATACATCTAGCAAAGAACTTTTCTTTCTACTCTAGGATGAATCATATATAGCTAAGGTACCATTTCATCAGAAATAGCTTGGATGAAGAGAAGTTGAAGTTGGTGAAGATTCATACGAATATGAACCCTACGAGACATTATGACCAAGGAGGTCACAAGGAGAAGCTGAAGCTAAGTTCATCTTTGGTTGGTCTTCACGGACATTAATGAAGGGTTGAGAAGATTTCTCGAGAGTAACCCATTCTCCAAGTGGGAGATTATTAGGTTGTGGAGCCTTTTTCATGTTAGATGTGTTGTAAATTATACACTAATTTTTTTTGGGAGTAACCCGAAAATGTGGTCTTTTCATGTATTAATTATATGGGTGGTATTTAACCCATAGGTTTATGGGTCATTTTTTTGGCCCATGGTATTGGTACCCACGGTATTGTAAAATTACTACCTACTATTGTGCTTATAAATAGTTGGGCATACGGTAGGGAGTGATATAGATGGGTGTGTGAATTCAAGTGTGAATTTGAGAGAGTTTGTTGAGCATAGCTCCAAACAAGATTTGTGTTTTGTAATTGTGAGAAGACTAATCTGAGAGTGGCTTACACTCTTTTTGGCTTGTAATAAAATATGAGAAATTGTTTCTTGGTAGATGTAGCTGCATTGGGTGAACCACGTTAAAAATTTTCTTCTTGTTGTGTATTTTGTTTCTATATTTTATGTTCATAGTTCTTATTACTTTGTGATTTTATGGGATTGATCTGCATATATATTTATGTTTATCCCTAACAAAAATACTTACCATGAAGCAATAAGAGCTTAATGGGTATCTAAAACCCTAATCACTTTTGCTTGAAAGTTTTTGAATTGCTCGAACAATAAGTTTTAGGTCTTTAAAGGGCTAGTAGAGAGACCTAGTAGAAAACGGTATATAGAGAATAAAAACACATATATTAGAATTGGTTGATGAAACTTTGGAATCTCTTAAATGATCAAAAAGGTGTCTGAATAATTTAGCAGTCATTAATTTTTTTCATTTTCATCAGAATTCATCCTTTTGGAAGGCAACTAGTAAATTTTAAGGTCTATATGGTGTTTGGTGTAAAATGATGGAATGAAATTTTTGTAAAGGTATAATCAAATTTTTTTGATGTGAAAGAGTAGGTCCAAGGCCTTTGTATCTTTTTAATCAATTATATAAGACATTTTGTGTTGGTAAGACATTATAGGCTTCTTGAGGTAAGTTGAAATTGCATAGTTTTGTTGTTCTTGCAGGGTTGTGAATCTAACTCTTATTGTGTGTTAGCTTGATTCAATTTTCTCTACATCATCTTTTCTCCCACTCTATCACCTTTTGGTCCTTCTCAAACATCCACGCATCAATTCCACAATCAACACCATAATACAGTCCTACAAGGCAATGATCACGTGGGAAAATTCTCGATTATATATGAAATTTGACATGAAATATATTGGTATAGAAATATTTATTTAGGCATGGAAATTATACAAGATCATTCAAAAATGTATCTTTGGTTAAGCGAGAAGAAGTATGTTGAGGCTTTTTAGAAAGGTTCAAGATGCACAACACAAACAAACGTGAGAATGCCTTTCTTAGTTGGTCAAAAATATTGAATACCGAAGTTCCAAAGATACAAGAGGAGTTGGATGGCATGGTTTAGGTTTTTCATGTAAGTGCAAGTAGGAATCTTGGTATATGCAATGGTCTATAAAAGACTTAACATTACACATATAGTGGTATTTCTTAGTAGGTATATGTCAAGTTCAGGGAAGTAGCATGGACATCAGCGAAGAGGATCTTCATATATTTCTTCAAAACATCTAATCATGCAATTTTCTATCACAAAAATCTTGGTAAAGGAAATAAGCTAACTTTACATGGTTTTGTCACCTTTGACTAGGGCGGAGATCAGGATATACACATATCTACTAATGTGTATGTTTTCAACTTGTTCATTGGAGTAGTAAGTTGGATGTGTAAGCGCTAAACAATCTGTTGTGATATCCACCAATGAAGTGGATTATATGGTAATTGTTAGTGTGAAATCATAGCACCCCCAAATGAGTTATAAGGTCTACTTTTCTAAGGCATGGTCATTTGGTGTGATTGTATAACATTGAATCATCTCTCAAGTGTGAGACTTGCAAACCGAGAGATGATCCTCCAGAGAAAGTTGGTTCTTGTTCCTAAACTACCCGCCATGAGCTACTCCAATGCAGAAACCAAAATCTAACCGTTCTAAGGAACCAAGGAGAGAGAAAGAGGGAAAACATAGAGCCTACACTAAAGTGGTGATACACCAGCAAAGGAAGCAAGATATTCTGTTGAGGGAGAAAGAAATAGAAAAATGGAGATGAGGGAGGTCAAATAGAAGTAACACGACCCTGGATCTTAAAATTCACCATTAAACTCCATGAAACACAAAATCTTACACCTGTAAATGTGAAATACATGTACAAAAAAACAAATCTGGAAGGGAGAGGTACGGAGAAACAACAAAACGATGCAAAGGGTTGAAGAACACCACAAAAACACATTTTTATTGCTCTAGAAGGTGCACAGACCATTACATTTCTGGAATAGAGGCACAAATATATTTTCCAAGCGTGGTAGAAGGTTCGCTGCTCAAAATAGCATTGAGAAAAAAATTTGATAGAGTTTCTCTATGCCTAGAATGTCTCTCTTTTCCAAAATGAGAAGTGTTACAATTTATAGAAAGAATAAGAGAGAAAGAAGTGGGAAAAAACGAATCTGCTCCAACTACCGTGAGATACACATCGAATACCACTTTAAAAGTTAAACCACTAAATATCAATGCCTTCTACAAATCCGCCTACAATATGTTGCTTACGGTTCCCAGGAGGATTGAATCGAATCGAATACGATAGTTGAAGAGTAAGAAGATCCTATATTAAAGGCCCGAAGAAACTTTCTCCATTTTTCACCCACCAAGGCCCAAAAAAATATTTTTATCTTTCATGGTGTATAGGACGTCGAGACGCTTCCAACGGTGTAAGATTTGTAATATTTGAGCCCCGATTCAAAAGATATGCCCCTTCGAAGTTTGTATCAAATCAGTAGAAAATGGGCAGGGAAAACAGTTTGAAAAATGGGTCCCCCTTTACATATGGGACATGCGGTAGCCAGATTAGGGAAAAAATAAGGTTCGCGGGTCCATAATTTATATTTTTCCCTTTTCCGCAAAACGCAAAATGCGAGAAAACCCCCACACCTCAAGCTCTACCTTTTGACTCAATTTGACCATTTGCCCCTGCCTTCGTTTCATCATGAGACACGTGGAGATGCGGCACTTGTTTAAGCTTCTCTTTTTTGGATTCACCTTGGAGGAGTGTCATTAGGACATGTGGTTCTCTCTCGATGCTTCCTCCATACTTAGTTAATTTTGGACTCTTTCCTAAACGGTCTTGAGCCCAAAAAAACTTTGAAACTTCACCATTTTCTCCCCTTCTTGCTCCTGATTCCTCTGCGGTGCTAACACTACTCGGCCTCCTTCCCCAACCCTTCCTTTTCATTTTAGAACCTTCTCAAGTCTCACAAAAAAATTAAGACATGGATTCACGTGACAAAGTCGTTTCTTCTCTTTCTTCTCGCACAGGGTCGTTTAAAATTTTGTAGGCCCCGTTATTCCATTGTAGAGTCCCTTTACAACCAGTTTGCAAGATTTAAATGTGTTTTCTCTGATTCTTTCCATGCAAGGTCGTGGCTGATCAAATATTTTTCCCAGGGGGAAAAATATGGCTAACAATTTGGCGACTCACGGGGACATTTATCTGCTCAAGATGAAGAGACCAGTGACCTTGAAGCATCCATTGGGCATGGAGTCTTCCTGATAAACATGAAACCGACTCGAACTTTTGAAGATCGATCCCGAGCCACCGTGAGCCCGACCGTATGCCTTTTCTATGTTTTGTCTAACCCCGATTCTCGCACTCAGAATTTTCATAAGGAAATCTTGGAAATAGAATTTCTGAGAGTAGAAAATTGTTTTAACTCTGGGGCTTTCATTTTTCCCTAAAATGGATTGTTTCAAAATAGCTTAAGTTGCTCTAGATTTGTTCCCTTTTGGAGCTAGCAATTGTTATAGACCACTATGAGTCTTCTTGCCATGAATATTGAAGAGCCTAGCCTTATGCACCCTCGGAGCAAAACAAACAAAACTTATATACAAAGACCAAATCATACATGCCTCAAATGAGACATGCAGAGTGTGCATAAGCACTTCTTCTATTGGAAACAAAGTCTACTCCTACTCCTACACTAACTAGAGAGAAAGAATGCTAAACAAATCCTGCTACAGGAAGGGAGAAGTAGCTTCCCTTTCTCAAGAGGGGCAGCCATGCAAATGATTTGACACTAAATATAGCTGCCTGTATGAGTGAAAAACTGACAATAAGCCGGTCCTCCACCCAAATCATCAAGGTATCAGCATTAATGGAAAATACCTCCTCAAGCTGACTTGCATTTGACTCCTAGAGGTATTGATGATGACCCTTGGTGCTTTGGTATTCATCCTCATGCCTTGAAGTAGGCATGACTGGTTTTGGCTTCTCCTTTGGCTCCAATGAAGCCAAGTACCTGATTGGGCACGGTCTGATCCTTTGAATGTGCCCCTTGTTCTGAGTTTCAACTCCAAGAATGGAGTTTTCTTGTGGACCTTCTTGGATGAATGGTGTGGGAGGAATGATAGCCTCATACTCCTTCTCTTCCTCTGCATCAGGTGTGACTTTTAGAAGATTAAAATCTTCCAGCTTTGATTCAGGAGGCATGTTACAAACTGCAGGTTGTGCTTGCACGCTCTCTTCTATGGAAACAAGTTTTTGTGATTGAAGAATGAATGATAGGGGAGAAAATATTACAATTTCAACTGGCTACCTCTTATCAAAACATTCTTGTGCAACTGGCTCATGACTTAGTGCCTCTAAATTTTTCTTGGTCACCTCCATATGCTCCTTTTTAACTGGGCTTGGAGCTGGTTGTTCTTCTTCCTTCTCTTGTGAAGAACATGGAAGACTCATATCTTCCAACCTTGGTTCTAGAGATACATTGTGAGACATAGGTTGTTTCTCTTGAATGCCCTCCTTCATGGCAGAGGCTCATATGCTTGGAAGATGGATGGTGGAAGAGAAAATGATGTGATCTCCATGGGCTTTTCTCCATCAAAGCAATCCTCCAAGTCAGACAGATAATCTACCTCATTGTTGTCCTGTTGCATGTGCTCAACCTCCTCCATGGTGTCCTCCTGATCTGTAACTTGATCACCATGACTCCCTTCATCCTCAAACATGAATTTTGCAAGCTCAAACTCTTCTTCAACATCAAATCTTGAAGGGGATGAAGTGGAAGGAAGAACTGAAGGTTCTCCTATAGCCTACTCCACACTTGGGGCCTCTGAAACTGTATGATCCTCCTTCTCTACTACAAATTCAAACTCAGCCACCACTAGCTCTTCAACCTTGACCTCCTCTATTGGCTTGACCATCAAGGGGATCTTTGTAAACCCAAATTTAGTAGCCCAACTCATCAGATTGTCTATTATTTCTTTTTTGTTGGGCTCCTCTTCTTGTTGTCCTTGACTGGATTCTTGAGTATCTTCCTAACATGGACTTGGGAAAGTAAGAGGAGTGGCAGGTTGGGGTTCAACTAGTTTTGCATTTGTTTGTGGTGTGGAGGGAGGAGATGAAACTTCTTGTTTCTTTAGAGGGAATGGTTGCTTGGGAAAGGAAAGGGGAGAAGAAATGAAATGGGTGGAAGACTAGGGAATGGAGAAATGGAATCAACACTTGGGGTAGCAAATGGGAAGCTTGGAAATTGGAGCTTGGGTTGAGATGGTGCCACTTGAGAAAGAGAAAAAGAAAAGCTATGAGATGTTGGACTTACCAATTGATGAGGTTGTCTTGACTCCAACTCATAAGCCCGATCTCCTCAGTCCATTGTGCAAGTTGGGGCAGCATTTCAACCATGAAGTCAAGCTTCTCTTGAGGGTTGTAATGTCTTGGAAAAGGGCCTTCCCATGGACAAGGTGCCCTGCAACCAATCTTGAATGCCTTCACTTGAGCTATTGCTCTTGATTGCACCATGCCAATCTCCATTTTTGAATCTTCTCAATAGACGAGCATCTTGCATTTGATTGTCTTCATTTTTGCATACCCTGCTCTTAGAAAGCTCCATAGCCAAATTGATTTTGACACTTGCTGCTCATAGGAGGAAACATGTTGATCTTGAATCGCTTAAAATGTTGATTTGAAGGAGTTGTAAAGCAAATTGGAGGTGGAATGTCTATCTTCACTTTGTTAATGTGAATTCCATGATGGAAATGAAGTCGTGATTGCATAACTTCATGGAATGATGGAAAATAATGAAAGATATGGAAAGAAGAGTGAATGGAAATGGATGGAAAATAGGTCTACAACTCAGAGAATGAGTTATTTACCAGATGGAGTCACCAAATGTGCAAACCATCGCTTCTCAAAAGCTGAAAAGTACAACAAGTGTACATCGATCTTTTTGTAATAAAGTGAAGACCTTTAAGGTCCCACCGGGCATGCCAAAACTGTTAGTGCGAAATCATAGCACCCCCAAATGAGTTATAAGGTCTTCTTTTCTAAGGCAGGGTCATTTGGTGTGATTGGATAACATTGAATCATCTCTCAAGTTGTGGGGCTTGCAAACCTGAGATGATCATCCGAGAGAAAATTGGTTCTTATTCCTAAACTACCTACCACAAGCTACTCCAGTGTAGAAAAACTAAATCTAACATAATCTGTTGAGGGAGAAAAAATAGAAAAAATGGAGATGAGGGAGGTCAAATAGAAGTAACACGGCCCAGTTCTTCAAATTCACCATTAAACTCCATGAAACACAACATCTTGCACCTGTAAATGTGAAATACATGCACAGAAAAACAAATCTTGAAGGGAGAGGCATGGAGAAACAACAAAATGATGCAAAGGGTTGAAGAACACCACAAAAACATGTTTTTATTGCTCTAAAAGGTGCACAGAGCAATTACATTTTTAGAATAGAGGCACAAATACATTTTCCAGACGTGGGAGAAGGTTCACTTCTCAAAAATGGCATCGAGAAACAAATTTGACAGAGTTTCTCTATGCCCAGAATGTCTCTCTTTTCCAAAATGAGAAGTGTTACAATATATAGAAAGAATAAGAGAGAGAGAAGAGGGAAAAATTGAATCCTGCTCCAAACACCATGAGATACACATTGAATCTCACTTTCAAAGTTCAACCACTGAATATCAATGCCTTCTGCAAATCCACCTACAATATGTCGCCACGGTTCCCGGTGATCGAATCGAATTGAATCTTGTAGTTGAAGAGCAAGAAGATCCTACATTAAAGGCATGAAGACGCTTTCTCCATTTTTCAACCACCAAGGCCCAAAAATTATTTGTTATCTTTCCATGGCGTAGAGGACGTCGAGACACTTCCAACGGTGTAATATTTTCAATATTTTGAGCCCCGAGTCGAAAGATATGCCCCTTCGAAGTTTGTATCGAATCCATACAAATGGGTAGGAAAATAGTTTGAAAAATGGGTCCCCCTTTACATATGGGACACGTGACAGCCAAATTAGGGAAAAAAATGGGTTTAAGGGTCTGTAATTTATCTTTTTCCCTTTTCCGCAAAACGTAAAATGAAGAAAACCCCCGCGGCCCCGAAGCTCTGCCTTTTGACTCAGTTTGACCATTTGCCCCTACCTTTGTTTTGTCCTGAGACACGTGGAGATGCGGTGCTTGTTTGAGCTTCTCTTGTTTGGATTCACCTTTGGAGGAGCATCGTTAGGACACGTGGTTCTCTCCACTGCTTCCTCCATACTTAGTTGATTTTGACTCTTTCCTGAATGGTCTTGACCCCAAAAAACTTTGAAACTTCACCATTTTCTCCCCTTCTTGCTCCTGATTCCTCTGCGGCACTAACACTACACGGCCTACTTCCCCAACCCTTCCTTTTCATTTTAGAGCCTTCCCAGTCATCAAACAGATTTAAGACATGGATTCGCGCAATAGAGTCATTTCTTCGCATTGAGGTCGTTTAAACTTTCGCAGGCCCCACCATTCCATTGTAGAGTCCCTCTGCAACTAATTTGCAAGATTTAAACATGTTTTCTATGATTATTTCCATGTGGGGTCGTGGCTGATCCAATATTTTTCTGGGGGTGAAATATGGATAACAATTTGGTGACTCACGGGGATATATACCTGCTAGATGAAGAGACTAGTGGCCTTGAAGCATCCATTGGGCATGGAGTCTACCTGATAAACATGAAATTGATCTGAACTTTTGAAGATCTAATCCCTGAGCCACTACGAGCTTGATTGTATGCCTTTTCTATGTTTTTTTTGACCCTGAGTCTGCACTCTCAATTTTCATAAGGAAATCTTGGAAATGGAGTTTCTAAGAGTAGAAAATTGTTTTAACTCTAGGGCTTTCATCTATCCCTAAAATGGATTGTTTGAAACAACTTAAGTTTCTTTAGATTTGTTCCCTTTTGGAGCTAGCAACTATTATAGACTGCTATGAGTCTTCTTGCCATGAATATTGAAGAGCCTAGCCTTATGCACCCTCGGAGCAAAACAAAAAAACTTATATACAAAGACCAAATCATACATGCCTCAAATGAGACATGCAGAGTGTGCATAAGCACTTTTTCTGTTGGAAACAAAGTCTACTCCTACTCCTACACTAACTAGAGAGAAAGAATGCTAAACAAATCCTACTACATGCAAGAAAAATTAGCTTCCCTTTCTCAAGAGGGGCAGCCATGCAAATGATTTGACATTAAATATAGCTACCTGTATGAGTGAAAAAATGACAATAAGCTGGTCCTCCACCCAAATCATCAAGGTATCGGCATTCATGGAAAATACCTCCTCAAGTGACTTACATTTGACTCCTAGAGGTATTGATGATGAACCTTGGTGCTTTGGTATTCATCCTCAAGCCCGAGTTAGGCATGACTGGTTCTAGCTTCTCCTTTGGCTTCAATGAAGCCAAGAACCTGATTGGGCACGGTCTTATCCTTTGAATGTGCCCCTTGTTCTGAGTTTCAACTCCGAGAATGGAGTTTTAGTGTGGACCTTATTGGATGAATGGTGTGGGAGGAATGATAGCCTCATACTCCTTCTCTTCCTCTGCAGCACGTGTGACTTTTGGAAGATTGAAATCTTCCAACTTTGATTTAGGAGGCATGTTGCAAACTGCAGGTTGTGCTTGCATGCTCTCTTCTATGGCAGCAAGTTTTTGTGATTGAAGAATGAATGATGGGGGAGAAAATATTGCAATTTCAACTAGCTCCCTCTTATCAAAAAATTATTTTGAGTCTGGTAGGAAATCAAACTCTTTACTATCTTGATGTAACAAGGTCTCTCCCTTTCACATGGTGATCTTAAAATCTTCGTTATCTTCACCATATGAAGCTTCATCTTCAAACATGAAGCTAATGAGTTCAGGATCCTCCAAAATATCATACTTTTAGAGAGGTTGAATGGGAGAGGGGGCTGTATTTTCTTGTGCAACCAGCTCGTGACTTAGTGCCTCTGAATTTTTCTTGGTCACTTCTATATGCTCCTTTTAACTGGGCTTAGAGCTGGTTGTTATTCTTCCTTCTCTTGTGAAGAACATGGAAGACTCATATCTTCCAACCTTGGTTCCAAAGATACGTTGTGAGACATAGGTTGTTTCTCTTGAATGCCCTCCTTCATGGCAGTAGGCTCATATGCTTGGAAGATGGATGGTGGAAGAGAAAATGATGTGATCTCCATGGGATTTTCTCCATCAAAGCAATCCTCCAAGTCAGACATATAATATGCCTCATTGTTGTCCTGTTGCATGTGCTCAGCCTCCTCCATGGTGTCCTCCTAATCTACAACTTTATCACCATAACTACCTTCATCCTCAAACATGAAGTATGCAAGCTCAAACTCTTCTTCAACATACAAGCTTGAAGGGGATGAAGTGGAAGGAAGAACTGAAGGATCTCCTATAGCCTGCTCCACACTTGGGGCCTCTGAAACTATATGATCCTCCTTCTCTACTGCAAATTCAAACTCAGCCACCACTGGCTCTTCAACCTTGACCTCCTCTATTGTCTTGATCATCAAGGGGATCTTTGCAAACCCAAATTTAGTAGCCCAACTCATTAGATTATCATTATTTCTTTTTGTTGGACTCCTCTTCTTGCTGTCCTTGACTAGATTCTTGAGTATCTTCCCAACATGGACTTGGGAAAGTAAGAGGAGTGGCGGGTTGGGGTTCAACTAGTTTTGCAATTGTTTGTGGTGTGGAGGGAGGAAATGAAACTTCTTATTTCTTTAGAGGGAATGATTGCTTGGGAAAGGAAAGGGGAGAAGAAATGAAATAGGGTGGAAGACTAGGGAATATAGAAATGGATTCAACACTTGGGTTAGCAAATGGGAAGCTTGGAAATTAGAGCTTGGGTTGAGATGGTGCCATTTGAGAAAGAGAAAAATAAAAGCTATGAGATGTTGGACTTACCCATTAACGAGGTTGTCTTAACTCTAACTCATAAGCCCCGATCTCCTCGGTCCATTGTGTAAGTTGGGGCAGCATTTCAACCATGAAGTTAAGATTCTCTTAAGGGTTGTAATGTCTTGGAAAAGGGCCTTCCCATGGACAAGGTTCCCTGCAACCAATCTTGAATGCCTTGATTTGATCTGTTGCTCTTGATTGCACCATGCCAATCTCCATTTTTTGGATCTTCTCCAATAGACCAACATCTTGCATTTGATTTTTTCATTTTTGCATACCCCTGCTCTTGGAAAGCTCCATAGCCAAACTAATTTTGACACTGCTGCTCATAGGAGTAAACATGATGATCTTGAATCTACTCAAAATGTTGATTTGAAGGAGTTGTAAAGCACATTGGAGGTGGAATGTACTGCTACTGTTGTGAATGTGAATTCCATGATGGAAATGAAGTCATGATTGCATAACTTCATGGAATGATGGAAAAGAATGAAAGATATGGAAAGAAGAGTGAATGGAAATGGATGGAAAACAGGTCTGTAACTCAGAGAATGAGTTATTTACCAGATGGAGTCGCCAGATGTGCAAACTGTTGCTTCTCAAAAGCTGAAAATTACAAGTGCACATCAATATTTTTGCAATGAAGTGAAGACCTTTAAGGTCCCACCGAGCATGCCAAAACTGTTAGTGTGAAATCACAGCACCCCCAAATGAGTTATAAGGTCTACTTTTCTAAGGCAGGGTCATTTGGTGTGATTGCATAACATTGAATCATCTCTCAAGTTGTGGGACTTGAAAACTTGAGATGATCATCCAGAGAAAGTTGGTTCTTGTTCCTAAACTACCTACCACGAGCTAATCCAGTGCAGAAAAACTAAATATAACCTAATCTAACCATTCCAAGGAACCAAGGAGAGAGAAAGAGGGAAAAAACAAAGCCTACACTAAAGCGGTGATACACTAGTAAAGGAAGCAAGATATTCTGTTGAGGGAGATCAATCGAAGTAACACGGCCTAGATCTTCAAATTCACCATTAAACTCCATGAAACACAACATCCTGCACCTACAAATGTGAAATACATGCACAGAAAAACAAATCTTGAAGGGAGAGGCATGGAGAAACAACAAAACGATGTAAAGGGTTGAAGAACACCACAAAAACATGTTTTTATTGATCTAGACGGTGCACAGACCATTACATTTATAAAATAGAGGCAAAAATACGTTTTCCAGACGTGGGAGAAGGTTCACTACTCAAAAATGGTGTCAAGAAACAAATTTGACAGAGTTTCTCTATGCCCAGAATGTCTCTCTTTTCCAAAATGAGAAGTGTTACAATATATAGAAAGAATAAGAGAGAGAGAAGAGGGAAAAATTGAATCCTGCTCCAACCACCATGAGATACACATCGAATCCCACTTTGAAAGTTCAACCACTAAATATCAATGCCTTCTACAAATCCACCCACAATATGTCGCTGGTTCCCAGTGATCAAATCGAATCAGATCTAGTAGTTGAAGAGCAAGAAGATCCTGCATTAAAGGCCCGAAGATGTTTTCTCCATTTTTCACCTACCAAGGCCCAAAAATTATTTTTATCTTTCCATGGCATAGAGGACGTCGAGATGCTTCCAACGGTGTAAGATTTGCAATATTTCGAGCCCTGAGTCGAAAGATATGCCCCTTCAAATTTTGTATCGAATTTGTACAAATGGGCAGGAAAACAGTTTGAAAAATGGGTCCCCCTTTACATATGGGACACGTGGCAGCCAGATTAGGGAAAAATTAGGTTCATGGGTCTCGTAATTTATCTTTTTCCCTTTTCCACAAAACGTAAAATGCAGAAAAAAACCCTCGCGGCCCGAAGCTCCGCCTTTTGACTTTGTTTGACCATTTTCCCCTACCTCTATTTCATCCTAAGACACATGGAGATGTGGCGCTTGTTTGAGCTTCTCTTTTTTGAATTCACCTTTAGAGAAGCGTCGTTAGGACACGTGGTTCTCTCTATTGCTTTCTCCATACTTAGTCGATTTTGGACTCTTTCTAAAGCAGTCTTGAGCCCGAAAAAACTTGAAACTTCACCATTTTCTCCCCTTCTTTCTCCCGATTCCTCTGCATGCACCGATACTACTCGACCGACTTCCCGACCCTTCATTTTCATTTTAGAGCACTGCTTTCGAGTATTTCAAATATATTTAAGACACAGATTCACACAACAGATCCATTTCTTCTCTTTCTTCTCATATAAGGTCGTTTAAACTTTCACAAGCCACGTCATTCCATTGTAGAGTCCCTTTGCAACCATTTTGCAAGATTTAAATGTGTTTTCTCTTATTCTTTCCGTGTGGGGTCATGGTTGATCCAATATTTTTCCCGGGGGGCAAAATATGGATAACGTAGTTACTCATGCAACCAAGGAAGTAATTTGGATTTAGATATTATGCTCCATTTTTAGGTTTCATCAAGAAGTGGTGAGAATAGAATGTGACTCACAAAATGCAATCTATCTAGAAAAGAATTCGAGTATTGCTCTCACAAAAGCATAATGATGTGAAATATCATTTTGTAATGGAAATGGTGGAGGAAATGAGGACACGCCTAGATATAGTGGAGACTAATCTTAATGTTGCGTGATTCATTGACTAAGGTAGTAGTGATTGAGAAATTCACTTCGTGCACAAAAACTTAGATTTGGATGTTTGCATTTACTAAATAATGTGTTTGTGCTCCCTTTCATACAAAGTGTTCAACGAGTGGGAAAATGTTGGGAATGTTTCAACTTTGAGTATCACTGTATAATATTTATTGCATAGTCATTGGCATTGTCCATGTTTGCACAACACTAGTGCGTAAGGATGGTTTACGTAGAAGCATGTGAACTTGTGTATAATTGATCCATAGGGATCCAGGAAAACACACCACTTCATCAATTCCATCAGCACCAAGAAGGAGAAACAAGAAAAATGAATAAAATGAGGTAAACAGAGATTCTGGAAGGAACCACCACTGCATGCAGAGGCGGTTTGAACCGCCACCTGCGGGCGGCGGTCCTAATACTTTCGAACAGAAAAGAAGAATGGAATGCGAATGGATGTGAATTTGAAGCACTCACCGTGTCTCTTCCCTTCCATGCCCTTTCACATTCTCCAGTGCACGGGAGGACATGTGAAGGCCTATAAATGCATGAAAGGAACAAGATAATAGTCATTCAAAGATCCAGAGAGATCGAGAAGCAGAGTTTAATGAGAGCAATGAGCAAGATCTTCAGTGTTAGAATGGAATTGTAGGAGCAAGGTGTAGAAACAGAGCAAGCAAGTAATTGGAGAGAAGGTTTACATTGTTGCTTCTTTTCATACTTATTGTAATATGTAATTTTCTATATTAGACCAATAAAAGTGGGAAGAAAGAGTAGTTGCCCTTCTCGACTGGTTTTCCTCCATTGGAGGTTTCCAAGATAAAATTGTTGGTGTGAAGTTTTGAATTCTTTCCTTCTCTACAATTTCCTTTCTATAGTACTAGATAATCAGTCACGAAACTCTAATTTTTCAAGAAAATCTATCATTTTCTAAAGTTGAAAGTAGAAAAGCATAATTATGTGCTTCGTAGAGTTCCAAAGTAGAATTTTACGGATCATTTTGGTATCATAGCTGATTATATATCCAAGACTGTGGCATTCGAATATTTCTTTTGATTTTATATGATAGTGAAAAGGTCCAAAGGTGAATAATTTTTATTGCGAGCGAGATATTTCTACAAAGAAGTGGAAAGCAGAGAATTCAAGCTCAATGGAGGAAGAGAACTTGGTCCGTAGAGTCGAGATGTCGAGACCATGATGGATAGATTGTATAGAAAACAAGAAGAGCTTTCGAGATCTGCAAAATATGGCTTCGGTTAAGCAAGATTCCATGGACTCGGTGGTTTGAGCACTAGCCGAAAAATTCAGTATCGGAAAGAGCCACGAAGAGGAAGGATGGGAAGAGCATGAAGAGACACCAATTGTAAGCGAGAAGGTAAAATCTACACATACACCTTTTAAAGTTGAAATGAAAGTGGAAATAAAGAATTTTGAAGGACAAGTAGATGTAGAATTACTGGATAAATGGCTAAAACAGTTGGAGTTCTACTTTAGTGTGCATAATGTCACTTTGAAGCACAAAGGGCCACCTTTGCACGTCTCAAAATGGAAGGTCATGATCGGTTTGGTAGAAACCCATCTAGCCACTTGTGAGAAGAAGAAACGTCCTATTATCAGTACTTGGAAAGGTTTTAAAGAATTGATAAGAGCTAACTTCTATCCTATTGGCCATAAGACTGACATGATGATTAAGTGGCAGTACTTTAGACAGGGTAGCGGTCAAAGCATGCAAGACTACACTACGGAATTTTGGAGACAAGCCATGTTGCTTAATATGGACTTAGAGGATGAGGACATTCTGACCAAGTATTTGGGAGGACTTCACACTCACCTTCGAAGGAAGGTAATCTCCACGAAGCCCAAGGATCTCAATGAAGGTTGTATGCAAGCATACTACATTGATGACTAGAAGAAGCAAGGAGAAATAGAGTGAAGGAGACCATTCAACAAAACAGCAGGACAAAAAACAAGGGAAGACAAGTAGCAGAGGTAAATGGAAAGGTAAACATACCGCTATTGCTTTGCATACTTGTAAATATCCTAAGAATTTCTGAAATAATTGTGATGTAAATGGACATACTGACGCCACATGTTGGAAGTTGCATCCGGAATTGCACCCAAAGCACCGAATCAAGGATTCCAAGAAATCCATGGCCACTGTGAAGACAGAAAGATAGTCGGAGATTGAGGATGATTCAGATGTAGATGAGAGGTTGGGATGCATGGCCGCTAAAATGTATAGGGCAGCAGAAGAAGAAGAGATGAGTAAGTTATTTCAAATCAGAATCCAAATAAAGAAGACTAAGGTAAACGCTTTAGTAGATTCTGGTTCTTAGTCAAATTTGATTTTTGATGTGGTTATAGGACAGCTTGGTCTAGATACTTATGCACATCCACATCCATACCCACTGGGATGGGTGAAGAAGGGTGTAGAAATACAAGTTACAAGGAAGTGTAAGTTTCAGTTTGGGATAAATACCCAATACATAGATGTATTAGAGGTTGATATTATTCCACTTGATGCATTTGACGTTGTCTTTGAAAGTCCTTACTTGTATGTCGGGGGGATGTTGTGTTCACAAGGAGGGAGAACCTGTATAGATGGGTCAAGGATGGAGTCAGTTTTAACATCCGGGCACACCAGAGAAAATCAAAGAAGGCTATGGTAAGTGCCAACCAAGGTGAATTATTCGGAGTGGGTCGGTGTCTGTTCGCCTAAAATATATAGTATATTTTTTTTGGGGGTCGGCCGCCTTCATTTGAAAACATCTCCTATAAAAACCTATGTGATTCGCGGGTAGTATACCTCAAGTAGCTTACCAAATTACCAATCTTGTGAAATTTGAACTCGCATACCCTTGAGCACGAGAGATTCATATTCTTGTTGCTTTGTGATTGTTGGCAGCGTGACAAAATGCGGTGTTGGCGCGAGCAAGGGCATTATTGACAAGAGTTGTGTGCGACAAGAGTTTATCTTTGACGCGCGACAAGAGCTATCTTGGCGTGCGTGACAAAGCTATCTTGACACGCGACAAAAGTTGTATTGCGCGCGACAAGAGAAAGCTTTGCTTGGCGCGTGACTTGGGCTAGGAAGTGACGCGCGACAGAGGAAGGGTTGACGCGCGACAGAAGGAAGTGTTGACGCGTGACTTGGGTAGAGTTGACGCGTGACCTCAGACAGTTCACGCGCGACAAGACCTCAGAGGCTGGACAGAGTCGCTTCTTGGTTCTTTTGCTGACGCAGGACTCTTTTCAGAATAATGGAAGGTGCCAGCTCAAAGAATACGAATAACCTAAAAGTAAGTAAGAAATCTCAGAAATCACTCTTCAAGTATTTTGGAAACTCTGCGGATACAGATATTGTAAATACCAATCATATAGATGCCACCAAAAAGAATCAGAATACTGACTGTGTGGAAGGTATTATTGAGGTGGACATGCATTGCACAGTATCACAGTCAAACAAATGAAACCTACGATAATATGCCAGATCTTGAAGATATTGTTCCTGTTGGGGTGCAACCAGAAGTGCAGCTAGATATCACAGATATAAACACTCAGCAAAATGGAAGACAGAAATCAAAATCAAACTCTGGTCCAAGAAAGAGGAAACCAGGTGATTGTGATATTGCTCAAAATTCTACTCAAAAAAGTAAAGCATTGAAAACGAACAAGAATATGTGGACCATTGGCAGGACATACAAGTTTGATTGGGCAGCTAAATTTCCATTTATTGAACCTGTACAATCATCTAATTATGAAGAAATCCCATGTGAATGTACATGTACAATATGTACGTGGAAATTGGGAAAGCAACAAAAAATGCAACTGAAGCTGGACACTATAGAAAAACATTGTGGAAAACAATATTTAACTGTAATGGGGGCGGATGGCCAGAAAATCAAAACACATAGGTGGAAAACTGAAAAGGAGTGCATGCATGTTAGATACGCAGCGGAATATGAGGCGGAGCGAGAAAAAACACGGACATGTTGGAAAAGGGAGGAGCGATCACATCGCATATTGGTAAGATGAAAGAAACAAATCTACATGCAAAATTCATACAATTCTCTACTCTTTTTCAAATACTTAAAAAGGAAGAGCGATGTCGGATTTCCTCGATTTCAAAGTTTTGTATCAATTTAATGGAATCTTTGAATGTACCTCGAGTCTCATTAGTGCGAGAGTAGTGGATGGGAAATGGCAAAATGCCTCTCGATGATAGAGAAGGAAGATTTGAAAGAGAATGTAAAAAAGCAAACTTTATCTCTCTTTGATTGATGAAGTGACAATGATCGACAACACCGCATGGGTATGTATCCACATCTATACATTAGAAAATCATATAAGGACACCTCATCTGTTGGGTGTTATGAAAATGGTTGAAAAGCTGCAATCTTTGAAAACCTATATAAAATAGTTGTTTCTCATTTGAAAGATGTTGCTGGTATGGTGATTATGAAATTGCTACGAAGTTGGTATGCGTTGGAGCGAGATGGTGCATCTGTCATGCGGGGTCACCGAGCAGTGTGTGTTAGATTACAAACAACGGTGGCCCCATATATGCTACCAATTCCTTTGTATGGCTCACGAGAATGAATTTAGCGTATAAAATGGTAGCAACCACGAAAATGTTGCTAAATTAGAAGACCTCATAAGAGAACTTCATGCCTATATGTCAAGCAGCCCAAAGCGTTTTCTCGAGTTCCAAAAATTTGCAATTGGAATTACTGAGATGGCAAAAACTTACGAAGGATGTGGAGACTAGATGGATATCTTTGTATGAACCTGCATGCAGAGTTCGTGAGGAGTATCCTTCATTGGTTGGTTTCATGCACAAATACCGTCATGAAGTTGATAGGGCAAGGGACCTGTTGTTCCGCTTAACTGATTTGGAGACATTGCTTACATTGGTTGGTATTCTTCCAATGTTAAAGGAGATCAATACTTGATGAAGCATGCACAGGGCAGATTAATCTATATTGTGGATTTTATACGGATGAGGAAAATGGTATGTCAAAGTCTTGATATATTGTATTGTTCCCAGGATAGTTTTGATGCACCTGTTTTTGAAAATTGGAGAGATTTATTAGATCTTAAAAATCCTAACACCTTTTTGAGATTTAATATCCACGATCACCTATGCATCTCTGTTAATGGGAGGAAATACCAATGCACATTTTGCAAAAAGCGTCAAGATATTACGAGGATCGGAGCGAGAAGATGTTCGTGACACGTAATTTGTTTGAGTCTGTGATAGTTGAAACGAGAATAAAGCTTAAAAAATTTGAAACCTTGTCATCGAGAAATTAGGAGCGTTTACGTAAAGATAAAATTCGGAAGCCATGGGTGTGATGAATCGAATTTTGGAATACGAGAAGGTGGCAAGTGCGAGACTTTGTCGATAAGCATTTCCATAAATCAATGGGTACAATAATGGAACAATTTACAAAGCGTCGAGCTCAAGTGCGGAAATCAAAGGTATCTTGAATGCCGATTTATTAAAGTTTGATCAACAAATTTTGCAACAACAATGAGGAACCAATATAGGAATTTAGATCAACCTTGAAAGTGGTGCTATTACGAGAAATTTGTGGCGAGGAATCTATCAAAGTTCTATCTTACAAGAAGATATCGGTGAATATTTTAGGACTATATGAGTTATGCCAGACAATGATTTTGGGAGTCTGTGGAGGATGAAAGGGTTTTCGGTGCATTGTCATTTATAAAATCAAAGCGAGAAGCAGGTTGGATAAAAATGCGGAAAGTTGCATGAGGTGTTACGTTTCTCGATACTCCCTCGAAACCTTTCCGTTTGTGAAACAATTGCGCCTTTGGAATTCCCTTTGCGAAAGAAGAGGTGTAAATAATACAGCTACAAGTACAAATATTCCCAACCTTGAGAGTGTAATTGGCTCTTCGTCACATTCTACGAGAAGACAACATCGACTTTGATGAATTTATTGATAATGGATTGTTTCAACTTTAAGTAGGTATCTTCTTTATCTATCTTTTATTTTTATCATTAAAGATGTTACTGAGTCTATATACTAAAAATGTCGAGGCAATTCACCCATCTATCTACTAATCCATTTCTCGTGTTGGAATTTTTTAAAACACAAGATCTAGCTCATTACGGTGGCGGTGATGATTTGACTTTAAGCGGTATCTTTTTCCCCTTAATCTTATTGTTTGTTTCTATTCATTTTTGACAGAGCAATTGCTCACTTTGGAATTCCCTTGAAAAAGAGGTGTAAATAATACAACTACAAGTACAAATATTCCCAACCTTGAGAGTGTAATTGGCTCTTCGTCACATTCTACGAGAAGACAACATCGACTTTGATGAAGCTATTGATAATGGATTGTTTCAACTTTAAGTAGGTATCTTCTTTATCTATCTTTTATCTTTATCATTAAAGATGTTACAGTCTATATACTAAAAATGTCGAGGGCAATTCACCCATCTATCTACTAATCCATTTCTCGTGTTGGAATTTTTTAAAAACAAAGATCTAGCTCATTACCGGTGGCGGTGATGATTTGACTTTAAGCGGTATCTTTTTCCCCTTAATCTTATTGTTTGTTTTATTCATTTTTGTGAGCAATTGCTCACTTTGGAATTCCCTTTGCGAAAGAAGAGGTGTAAATAATACAGCTACAAGTACAAATATTCCCAACCTTGAGAGTGTAATTGGCTCTTCGTCACATTCTACAGAAGACAACATCGACTTTGATGAAGCTATTGATAATGGATTGTTTCAACTTTAAGTAGGTATCTTCTTTATCTATCTTTTATCTTTATCATTAAAGATGTTACAGTCTATATACTAAAAATGTCAGGCAATTAACCCATCTATCTACTAATCCATTTCTCGTGTTGGATTTTTTAAAACAAAGATCTAGCTCATTACGGTGGCAGTGATGATTTCAACTTTAAGCAGGTATCTTTTTCCCCTTAATCTTATTGTTTGTTACTATTCATTTTTTCAGCTATGGTTATAATTAAAGATGTTACAGGTGTATGTATTTACATTTAGTTAAATACAATCTTTTTATTTTTGAAAAGCGTGGGTTGACATCCGTCAGGAATTTGTTACTTCTCGGGATTTGTGATGTCGAGCAACTCACCCATCTATCTACTAATCAATTTTTGTGTTGAATTTTTTAAGACAAAGATATAGCACATTAGGTGATGATTTCAATTTTAAATAGGTATCTTCTTCAACATAATCTTATTGTTTGTTACTTTACATTTTTCAGCTCTTGTTATCATTAAAGGCGTTACGAGGTCTAATTCTTTATATTTACATTTATTTAAAGATATTGTTGGTCTATATATTTAAAGATGTTCTTTGGCACTTCTCGGGGTGACAATGTCGGGCAACTCACCCCTCCATCTCTGATGTCATGTTACCCTTGATGATTGCAATATCTGCGAGAGGTAAGCTAAACCCTAGCATATTTGCAATTATGTTTAATTTCTTACCAGTGATGATTCTTTCTTGATTTCTTAGAATTATATTTAATTTATTTTTAAATACAAGTCCACATAAAATTCCTAATAAAATTCACATAAAATTCGGGATAAACAATACATTATACGATTTTAAATATAAGTCCACATAAAATTCCTCATCATCCATATATATCATATCATCACCATATCATTATCATATCCTCATTATCATCATCTATCATTAATTATCAATTATCATCATTCATCATCATCGTCCACACATACTGATTCATGACATGCGAGTAAACAAGAAACATACATATAATTCATGATAATCAACATCTAATGCAATTAAAATTAAAGATTGTATGTAAATCCATATAATTAAATTCAAATACCATAGTACATACACAATAGACAATAGTAGAAGTTTTCAAATTCATTATTTAAAGTTTCCACAATAATAAAAGTTTCTAGTTTTCAAAACCCTCTTTTTCTTTATCAATTCTACTCCTCTGCACTATTCCCCAGCGGCTTCTTCGGTGTGGTGTACCTCTTTCCCAAACACGAGAAATCTCCATGCGCAGACAAATTTGGATCATTGCAGCGTATAAACTATCCGTTGCCAATAATTTTCGTAACGACTAATAATCTCATTGATAAGAACCTTAGCCCTTCTGTCCCATTCTATAAGCTGATTGATATGAGGAAGCATCTCCATCTTTCTCATCAACCCACACAAAATCTTTTTGTGCTTGTCCAGATCTATGAAATACTCCTTGCCCTCTTTAGAAGTACTTGTGCCCAAACCGGGAACCCTGTATGGTCTAGAAGCAACAAGTGATACCTAATCAGCAAGTGAACAAAACTAGAACTTGAAAACATATAAAGAGAAAACAAACTAGCATTACTTTGTTGCACTATATGGTCAGCCGGTTATCGATCCACTCGATGATTCTCTCAAGCTTCATACTCGGGAATTGTGTAGAAAGATAACACATTTCCATTTTTGTGAGTTGCCTACATCAACATGTGCCGACATTAGACATGGAGATACATAACATCTGGAGGCTTAGAAAACAAATATAAAAAGTCTCGAAACACAACCAAATATACGGGGGAACATTTACGAAACTAAATTATTATATCTGAAGATCATGTGTGCACAGTGTCATTATCATCGAGATGGCCATATCTTAAAGATTTAATCTTTGTCATATATTTTATCTTCTGTAGACCAAGGATTTTTTTCTATTTACTATCTCTTTATTCTCCATTTGTTGGTGAGTGGTAGCTTCCCAAAAATAGATATTCTGCCACTTTTTGATAGGATAAAGATAACTAAAATAACAAAAAATTAAATTGGAAAGTGATGTCGAAACATGTCACAATACTACCAAATTCGGTATTCACATTTCCTGATTGAAGGCACAAACACTTACACATTTGCAAGAGCCTTGGTGAGTCACCCCTCAGTTAATATTAAAGTACATTGATCGAATTCTTCCCCCTGCTTGATTTGCATCATCGGGTTTGGGAACATCAATTAATTTCCCCTTCTTGGTTCCATCAGTTTTCTTAAGATCTTTTTTTGTTTAAACTTTTCCCTTTGCACTCATCGGGTAAAACAAAGTTCAAAGCTCATCTTAGACACTAGCATTGCAAAAATTACATGTACTCGAAATGCTACATATTAGACACCACACTTTGGATATATGGACATGGGCTAAAAATGTGAAAGCAGAATAAAAATATGAATTAAAGCGAGTTATACTTACAATCAACATGGAAACCAAGCGTTGATTCGAGAAAATTCTTTTCTTCCACGAGTGTTGCCTTGGTTGTAACAATTGGTAAATTTTTGAGCGGAAGGCCGTAAAATGATGGATGTCATTTGCCCGATCTTGAATTGAAAAATTCGGCAATCGATCGTTGAGTCACATAAAAAATGCCGTCCTCGAATTGTAGGATGACAGAAAGTAATTCAAAATATCGGATCTGTTTGAAATGGGGCATATTAACGATATGGATGTGAGGGCATAAGGGACATCGATTGAATTGGATTCTCTTGATTTTATTCTTGAACTTGCGGTTAGGAAGCATTGAGACTGTAAAAATTCAAGAGCCGGAAGATGAAAATGAGAAAATGACCGGTTGAAGGGTATTTATAGGCTAAATCGGCGTCGGTAATGGCTTCACTTGCGCGCGTCAATAGATCACCCGTGGCGTCAATAGCGCGTCAATAGATGCGTGCGCGTCGATATATGCGATGGCGCGTCAATGATGCGCGTCGATAGATCGATAGATGTGGCGTCGATAGATGCGATGCGTCAATAGCGTCGATAGATGTCGATGCGTCGATAGATGCCGATGGCGCGCGTCGATAGATCGGTGGCGTCGATAGATGATGTCGATGGCGCGCGTCGATAGATGCGATGTCGTGCGTCGGTCAAAATAATTGACGTTCCATTGACGCGCGTCAGGAGTGATGAGTAACTAGATGAATGTCTTTATACACAGAAAGAATGAGACTACCAAATAATTGATTTCTTATCCAAAATTTAATGGAATTCGAAGTTTTCACCTCTTTTGCACTAGAGGAAATTCCCTTCATGTTTGCAATGCAGCCAATTGAGATGAAGACTTCAAATTTATCCCCAGACCAAAGAAACAAACAGTGATTGGTGTGTACTTGATGATGATAGGGTCTTGTTTGATAAGTTCATAAAGAAACTTCATGATATATGCTAAGACTGAGTTTGAGATGAGGTACCAGTAAGGCACTCTTGACAAAATTTACACAATGTTACCTTTTTAAGATGATCGACCTTGCACTCTTGACAAAATTTTACAATGTTACCTTTTTAAGATGATCAACCTTGCCTGAGAGAACTTTATGTTGAGCTGTAAATTTTTTTCAATATTTTAGACACTTGATTTTATAGATTGTACTTCAAGAAGATCATGATTAATCAATTCAAGGCATAGAAATGGTGGAGCTTCAAGAAAATTGTCTTCGAACATACACTTGAACATTGTATCTTCAACAAAGGAAAACAAAACAAGGTGGTAGCAGGAATTTTATACTTTGATACTCATTGCACGGGTCAACCAAGTATTTCATCAGCTCAACAATGATAATTAGAAGAAAGTAAAAACAACTTTCCGTTACACAACAATTTTGATCACTTTACCCTTATTGTATCTTTCAAACCTTCTTGTAACTAATACGATATGTAAACAACCTTATTGAGCTATGATCATATGCACCACCTTAAAAATTTGAAAAAAAAGAGATTTTTTAATTCAACCACTCCAAGAATCAGTCCCGAAGAGAGAATCTCAATATGTGAATCCTATACAACATATTTTACTATGATCATGTTTGCAAAATTCAATATTTTCTTATACACTCAAAATTATTCCAACTTATAGCCTCCCAGTTCTAATCCACAATTATTCTTCACCCTTATCAAATATAAAAAAATGATCCAGTTCTTCAACCTATGAACTTGATCTATACAGACTAATCTTCATGATAAAAACCTTGTATGTTTTACATTAAACTTCAAAGTTCTATATCGAGCTTGACCTATCTTTTAATCACATGGTTATTCCGACTTTGGTTAATCTAGCCTCCATAGCCTCCATAATCTACTCTACACAAAACAATATCCATGATAAAAAAACCATATCTTTTAAACCATGGTCTTGATTATTTCCCAAGCTCTAATTCTTATGGCCTGGAATTTAACTATTTCATAATTGGCTAATCTAGCCTCTACATCAATGATTGTTTCCAGCAAAACGTTATTTTTTGACAAATGGTCTTGACTATTTTGGATGTCAAACAAGCTCTGTAATGAGAGATTATGCACTAATATAGAGGTGAATCTCTTTAAAATAGAATTTTCCGACACCATAAGTCTATTAAGGAGAAATCCTAAATAGTAAAGATCATTTCAAATCTTAGTTGCTATTTTTCCCCAAAGACAATTTTCAAGATAATTAAAGTCCCACAAGATATTTAGGCACTAAATTTGACATTATACACATTAAATTGATCATCGTCTTTCATCATCATCTATCATTGATTATCAATTGTCATCATTCATCATCTCGTCCACATACTGATTCATGACAATGCAAGTAAACAAGAAACATACATATAATTCATGATAATCACCATCTAATCACCATATAATTAAATTCAAATACCATAGTACATACTCAATAGTAGAAGTTTTCAAATTCAATATTTAAAGTTTCCTCAATAATAAAAGTTTCTAATTTTCAAAACCCTCTTTTCTTTAGACAATTCTACTCTGCTCTCTTCCCCAATGGCTTCTTCCATTGTGGTTTACCTCTTTCCCCAACACCAGAAATAACCCCTGAACTTATAAGATCTTGGCCAGTATTTATCAGATTTTTAAAATTCTTTCTTCTTGATTTGTTGCATCTCCATGCGACAAATTTGGATCAGCGGCTGCTTTGGCTTTGAACAATATGTCGGAAGTCGAGACCATGCTCTTTAATTATCCGCTTTAGTGTATTGTTTTGTTTGTTAAGCAAAACAATATTTTGCTTCAAATTTTTTTTGCGGATAAATTTGTTCTTTCTTTGTTTCCAAGTGAACTTGCAAAACCTTACTTTGACTCTTCAAATTTTCATATTTCAATTGCACAAAAAGAGTAATGTCAATTCAAAATATTAATGTAAATTCAAAATTTCAAATTAACAAAAATGATTGTTTGAATGTAATAGTACTTACTGACCGCTCTATCTCTTTCGGCATTTGCGATTGATACCAAATCCTTGTCCTTGGACCATTTGTTAAAATATGCAGGCCTCGGCACTAATATTTTCCAATTTGTTTAGTGCCTTATCTAAAATGTCGTCTTTATAGTTGTTGTTAAGCGTGTGCAGGTCCCACATTTTACTTGGGTAAGTAAGGAATCCATCTTCGCGAGGTTGATTAAATTTGCGGCGTATAAACTATCCGTTGCCAATAATTTTCATAACGACTAATAATCTCATTGATAAGAACTTTAGCCCTTCTCTCCCATTCTATCAATTTGTTGGATATGAGGAATAATAAACTCAGCGACATGGGATTGTGACAATCATTACCTATTAAGTTCTCGAAGGAAAAGGTGGGAACTCTTCACTATACGAATCGATGCGAGACGATCTTCTTTGGAGAAGAATGGGGGCTTTCACAAAGATCAAGCTGCTCCTTTTTACGCCTTTGGGTGGGCTGATCTGTTTTTGAAAAAATAAATCAAGATTTAGATAAATAAATTTAAATCGAGAATGTAATTCAAAATTGTAAAGCATATTAAAATTGAAATTTGAAGTATACCTTACGGCCTTGAATCATCTCGCGGGTATCGAAAAAACCGGTTGGGTCATTCTTATCAATGCCCAAATAATCTTCATCTAAATTTATATTGTTCAAAAGCAGATATGCCCGTTGCCTTTGGGCAAGCCACCAAGTGAGAGAGTTGGAATTGAAGCGAGGTGTCGAGGTTTAGTGTCCCCTTTAGGGGTAGGAGCAAAACTCATGCGTTTACCAATGTTCTTTTCTTTGTTCCTCTGGTTGGCATTTTAAAAATTAATGGTTGAGTGGGTGTCGGTGCCGTGGTTTGATCATGGTGACATGTGCTGAAAAGTACAAGAAAAAAATGAAAAATATTAAAACAATTCATAAAGTGAAAACTACGAAATTAAAGCGTCTATAGAAAAGTTGTACCTTGTTGTCGAGGGGTTTTTTTCGGTGCCACGGGTGGCCTTGTAGGAGTTGAACTCGGTGGGCTGTTCGGAAGATATGAATGCATGCATGTTGTATGGAGTGAGTTGGGGAAGAAGGTTCCAAATTCCTGTGATTCATCAATATTAAATGTTGTCAATTCATTTGGTTAAAATTTAAATTGAAAAATAAATATGCAACTTTGGAATTTGTAAATAATATATGAGAATGTATTACTTCTCGGCGTTTAACGAGTTCAAAGCGCTTGAGGGTTTGGAGAGTGAGCTTCCATTTCAGATTGGGAGTCCCCAGAAGCCTCCGCGTGTTGTTGGCCTCTTCCTCTCGACATCTTTTTTTTTTTTTCTTGGAATGGCTTGAGATATCTTCTCTGCTGAAAACATTAAAATTTAAGTTTTAATAATGTGCCTTTGTAATGTGAAAATTGTAATACAATTACAAACTAAATAGTTTATACATTGTTCATCAAATGGAATTGAGAATTTCTTCAAAGCCTCATCGAGCAAGTAGGAATTTCTTTATGTTTTAAATTTAAAAGTGCCTCATAGTAGAAGCCGAGGAGATAGTTTGTTGAATAAATGAAAGGTTTATACGAGAGTTTTGAATTTGTTATTCGAGTTCTTATTTTTTGGATAGATATGTGCACCAATCGAATTTATGTTTTGAGATAGTGGCACAAATATATCTGATGGCCCAATTTGGTATATCCGTTTGGCGACCTGCCAAAACAATTACGGCTTGAAAAAATGAAATAAGTGCAGCAAGAAAGTGGTGTGCGATTGATTGTGTATCTACACCACGCTGGATTTATTGACATGGGCTGCAAATGCGAAGCGATGAAAATTACTTTAAATTTATAACAACAAATTGTATCGAGAATAAAAAAGCAGATTAAAAATATGAATTAAAAGGAATTATACTTACTGATCAACATGGAAACCAAACGTTGATTCGAGAAATTTCTTGTCTTCTTCACTAGTGTTGCCTTGGTTGTAACAATTGGTAAATTTCGATAGGAAGGCGATGTAAACCGATGTATGTCATTTGCTTGATAGTGAATTGGAACATTTGGCCATCGTTGAGTCACATAAAATATACCGAGATCCCTACGAATTGTAGCATGACGAGAAGGTAATTCAAAATATCCGGATCTGTTTGAAATGGGGCATATTAACGAGCCCTGTAAATTCACACTCTTCCATTATAGCTTGATATTAGAAGACATCTTTAAAGCCGTATGGATGTGAGGGCATAAGGGATTCCTGTAGTTGATCTTGGAAATCGATTGAGTTGGATTCTCTTGATTTTCTTGTTGAACTTGCAATTGGGAAGCATGTGAAGTCGACATTATAGCTGTTATTGCGTCTTTGTCAAAGATTTAGAACTGCAAAAATTCAAGAACGGGAAAATGAAAATGAGAAAATGAGCGGCACAAGGGTATTTATAACCTAAATAGGGCGTCATTTTATTGGCCCCTATTTGGCGCGCGCGTCAGCGAGGTTCTGATGTGCGCGCGTCATTTGATTACAATCGCGCGTCGATAGATAGCGTCGCGTCGATAGAAGATAGTGTCGGCGCGTCGATAGAAGATAGTGTGTAGCGTCGATAGAAGCGTCGATAGAAGATAGTGTCGCGCGTCGATAGAAGATAGTGTCGCGCGTCAATAGAAGATAGTGTCGCGCGTCAATAGAAGATAGTGTCGCGCGTCAATAGAAGATAGTGTAGGCGTCGATAGAAGATGTGTCGTGCGTCGATAGAAGAAGTGTCGCGCGTCGATAGAAGAGCAGTGTAGCGGCGTCGATAGGAGCAAATGCGCGCGTCATAGGGGGGAAATGCGCGCGTCGTCGGGGAGCTGAGCGTGGCGTCGTTACGAGCGATGTCGTGCGTCATTTCGAGCTAGTGTCGCGCCGCGCGTCATTACTATTACTCTAGTGTCGCTCAGTGTCGCGCGTCATTACGAAACAAGTGTCGCGCCAGTGACGTGCGTCATTACGAACTAGTGTTGTCGGACGTCAGCGATGGAGCCTTGAAAAACCAGGTGAAAATTTTGTTTTTAATCTTGTCAAATTTGCCTTTTATTTGGCTGAGTTACGGGGATATTCGCGGGTATTTTCCACCTTCAATTTTATAGGGGTGTCTTAAAATGAATGTAAGAGCTCGCATCCACTAACGACATCTATGCATGACAAAGAAGGAAAGATATAGAAGTTACCTTCCAAAGAGGATTGTACTCGAGGAAACTCAGAGGAGGATGTAGCACTGGAACAACAAACCAGAGATCCACAGGAGTCTTGGCAGGTTAGACGAGAGAAGACACCAAGCAAACCCAGTGAGTACTCGAATGAGCACGAGAGAGATTCAATTCCTCTACCACTCCCCCACTAAGATTTTGTGGGACCAAAAGCCTCCTAAGTAGGGGAGGTATGATCCATAGGGATCCAGAAAAACACACCACTTCATCAGTTCCATCAAGCACTAAGAAGGAGAAACAAGAAAAATGAATAAAATGAGGTAAACAAAGGTTCTGGAAGGAACCGCCGCTCTGTGCAGAGCGGCGGTTTCAGAACCGCCGCCCGGCCCAGGAGGCGATCCCCGAGACCACCGGTGCACTCAAGCGGCACGATCGATACTTTCGACGAAAAGAAGAATGGAATGCGAATGGACACGAATTTGAAGTGCCCAGCCATGTCTCTTCCCTTTCATGCCCTTTCACATTCTCCAGTGCACGGGAGGACATGTGAAGGCCTATAAATACATGAAAGGAACAAGATAATAGTCATTCGAAGATCCAGAGAGATCGAGAAGCAAGAATTTAATGAGAGAAGTGAGAAAGATCTTCAGTGTTGGAATGGAATTGTAGGAGAAAGGTGTAGAAACAGAGAAAGCAAGTAATTGGAGAGAAGGTTTACATTGTTGCTTCTTTTCATACTTATTGTAATATGTAATTGTCTATATTAGACCAATAAAAGTGGGAAGAAAGAGCAGTTGCCCTTCCCGACTAGTTTTTCTCCATTGGAGGTTTCAAGAGAAAATTGTTGGTGTGAAGTTTTGAATTCTTTCCTTCTCTACAATTTCCTTTCTGTAGCACTAGATAATCAGTCATGAAGCTCTAATTTTTCAAGCAAATCTTTCATTTTCCAAAGTTGAAACTAGAACTGACATAATTGTGTGATTCGTAAAGTTCCAAAGTAGAAGTTTACGTATCAATACTCAAATGGCAATGTGTTGGGATTTATGCAATTTGGTTTAGAAGGTTGTTTGTAGTTAAGGGTTGTGCGTAGTGGGAGTTGTAATATGGTGCACAAAGGATTTGCATAACATTGGATTATAACGTTAATGTGTTGTCGGCACTTGTCCGACTAGGATGGAAGACTAGAAATGTGATGCAACGTGTTGAAAAATATTCTAACATGGCAAGTCGAAGAACATATTGTACTTAATGATTGAGTTTTGGTTAGAGAGAATCTCAAGATTCTCTATTAGTATAGTCATGGGTTTCTTTAAAGCATGAAACTATTTTTAAAGCATGCAATTACCTAGGAATAAAACAAGGAGAAATGGTTATAATCTTTATTGTGGTTGTTATCTTTGTATGTTATATATATATATCATGTCTATGATGTAAAGACTAAAGGGCATCAAGTGGGCACTAAGTATTGTAGTTGAATTGTGTCTATGCATGGACTATTAAAGTACTTCCTAATAGAGTCTATTGAGATCTTGTTGTGTTTATAAGTTGGGTTCAAAATGAATACTATAAGAAATACTTATGGTGTTGGGTTTTTCTAGAAATGGTTTTCACAAAGATTAACTTGTGTTGATATCTGTGTGGTGTTTAGATTTATAGCATAGTTTATTATCATTACACACTTATTGGCATAATGAGATATATAAGATCTTGGTTGGGTAGGTCGAATTCCTAACATGTGTAGTATCATTGTGCGAGAGAAGTGTTAGTTTCTCCTTCATGCGCTTGAGAATAACCTATGTCATTGCTTCCTTGTCTGTAGTCATACATGAACCTTTGTTTCCCTTGTTTATTTCTTAGTTATCTATGTGATAAATTTTCCTTTTCTTGATGCATGTTAATAGGATTCCTCAACATATCCCACTCAAATCATACCGAACTCATCCTATATGGAAATGCTCTCAATTCATTCATATATCTCAAAATATTCTTTATGGCATATTCAACATGACCCACTTTAATAGTGAGTCTATAACATTGATGTAATCCTTTACACTCAACTCCTCCTATCATAAATTTTTCATCTTCTTAAACATACTTAACTAGTAATATAAACAAAAGAACTTGGCCGTCAACTTCATAACCAATCCACCCCATGTCTTGATATTTTCTTTAGCTCGTTGCATTCCTTCCATCTGTACATGTTCCCACCACAAGGATATGTGACCCTTCAACTTAGTGCATGTAGACTTGACTTTCTCGGGATCTTTTGTACCTTCATACTCAATATATTTCTATAACTCAATAATCCAATCAAAGAGTTCTTGGGACATAAACTCCCTAAATATTTAGGAGTTTCCAATTTTGGTTTATTACTCATCCTCACTATTACATGTAGGAATATATATACTTGAGTTCATCAACAAACTCTTGTTCTACAACAAAGGTTTCATGCACTTCTTCAAAGCAACTACATTTATGCTCTCATCATCCACCATAATGCATATATGTTGTGTGGTCTCCATAGACTCCAAACGGGCTTGCACTTCTCTCATCAACTCCACAAAGTTTACAAGTCTTGGTGTTTTGGGTACTCGATTCGTTCTTGTAATAAAACCTCCCATGTGTGCCATTGTTTTCCTTAAAATCAAGATATTTTGATCCTCACAATCCTCAAATCTTCTATCCAAAGCACTTGCCTTTTCAAAAGATGTCTTTATTGTTTTCTACCCACACTTGCAAATGTGGAAAACCGATCATCCATCACTAACTAACAAGGAAACCCTTACTCTAATACCAATTGGTGCATACACGGTTAAGGAATCTAGTTAAGGATGGCCTTAGACCACGTAATCTTAAGACCAAACACAACACAAACTTAAATACTACCTAACACGAGAGAAGAAAAATGAAACAATTGCACTTTATTCGAATGGGCGAGGAAATACAACTTGAACACACACTAGATTGAATATGAACATATACGGTCTTCAACAATCTCTCATGATGAACACTACAATTTATCGATCGATTAGATTGATCTACTTGCAATTCTCCAATAACTAATATGAATTATCTATCTCGAAGTTAAACTCTCTCAAGCGTAAGGATGAATTCTTATGGAACCAAACGCCACATACTGATATTTCTCTTAGGTACATCCTACCCATATATACAACATTAAATTATCCATGCCACATTAAATGTGTTACAATTATTAAATGCAAGATAAGGCCCAAATGCATCATAACACATCACAAGCATAACACAACTCCAAAAACATAAATCAGCTAAACAACATTAATAGTGTGTTTGTTAGATCATCTTTGTTAGTTCCCTCTAGTTGCATTCCTTATGTCGTCAAACACATGACTACAAACAACTACGCTCCCTGAGACCCAAAGAAGCCCCTTATGTAAAGTTTCATATTGATTTCCTCTAGGGTAGTTCAATGACTTCATAACTTCACGGATGAATGTTTGTCACCATTACAAGCCTATTGCACGCCTATTGTCATAACATGAGCCTACGAAGCAAGAAGTATATGTTACCTCACACATAATGGAAGGTTCATGGACTTGCACAAAGGTTTCAACAACCTATATAATGTTATGTTCATGCACTAAGTACACATTGTTATCCCATATGACTCCCCTCGGGATACATGTATAATGTGGAAATGTCGTAATGTATTTTGAATATCCCTTAGTTGTGGGTGGCCATTAGACTCATGCCAACATATTTCTTGCACTATGCCATGAGGTACGTATTTGCACCAACTTTTGAAAACTATTATTTAGTCGGGAAGATGTTGCAAATCTTTTTCAAACAAGGCTATGTCAATGTCACAAACAAAACATTGCTAAACATACAAACCATTTATGATTACTCTAATTATTTTTGGTTAATGCAAGATTACTTGTGAACCTGGATGCTCTGCATCACTTGTATAGTCCATTAGATTGACCTTCTACATGATGACACAAGAAAAATTACATGGGTGCAAAGTATGTTTGAAGAAATCAAAAATATCACAAAATACATATGCGATCACATGATTCACTACAAGCTTCATTACATCACAACCTCATTAACATCTCTTAAGTAGATGTTTGTGAGCATACAATAGTTAGAATTTCACTATTATAGGAAGACCAAAGGGGAAAGGGTCATGAAGACCATTCCAATGATTATTTGTAAGTAGCATAGAGGAGATCCTTTAGGTAACTTTAAGCTCAACAATTTTTTGCTGTTCATTTATTTTTAATACCTTTTTTATTCAAATTTCTCTTAATTTTAATTTTAAATTGACTATTATTTTGTTGTTTTGAAGTTTTATGTTTGGTAGATGGGAAAAAATCAATGGGTTATCTTTATGAGGCCATGAATAAAGCAAAAGAGGCCATAATGAACTATGATGAGAAAAAAAAATATGACCTCATTTGTCTTGTAATTGATCGGCAATGAAACAAGCAACTTCACCTAACATATACGTGTAGTGACCTACTACTTTAACATCAAATTGTTCTTTGATACATTTAATATTGATGAAGAGGTTACCTCTATACATACATAGAGAGGATGATCCTATTCAAAACTATTAGAGACTTGATTCTTGATGAGTTGCAAATTTACAACAACGTAGAGGGGAGGTTCTTTTCTTTGGCTCTATGTATTAGAATGAGAACCCAACAACCAAAAAAAAAACTATTTAGATTCCTTTGATTGTAGTCTCATTACGCATACATACTAGACTTTCTAATCAATACAAGCCTAGTTGACTTACAAAATTTCTCAAGTTAATTAACTTGAAAATGTGAGTCAACCCCAAAACACCAAACCAAGTTTACAACTATCATATTTGCATATTTGTGATAAAAATATGGTGCAAATAACCAAATCTTCAAAAGATAGCCACCCGTATTTTGTGCCAGCCATATAGCTCTTTGAGTGTGAACATAATTGGAGCATGTTTAAGACTATTCATGCAAAGTAGCACAACAAATTGACAACACAACACCTCAATAACTTTGCTTTTGTGTGATGCAATCCTCATCTTTGCACTAAACAGGTGGAAGGATAAAAAAGTCATAATACAAACAACTTGGATGATATTGATCCATATTCAAATTGGATTGCTAAGGATCTAGAGCCCATGTTTATTGAGGACAAGATTGTCAATTTTGAGAGAAAAGCAATGTTAGGTGCAACAAAAATAAAGGCAAAAGTAGAAGCTAAAACCAAAAGCATCATGAGGGGTTGGTGAGAAAGATATGTTTACAATGATTGTGTTCCAAAGAATGAATCTTTACCTTTGACTTGTACGACACAATAGATGAGTACAAGGAGTTGAAGATGATATTATGTTTCTCATATTGTTTTTTTTTGGTTTAAAATTTAAAGAAAATATACATATGTTATCTACATTCGTTTCCTATGTTTCATTTCTTATGTTTCTAAAAGTGTTTTATATATTATTTAAGTTTTTTTTTTTTTTTTAACTCATAAAAAAATTACCAAGTCGAAATCTTAAGCTGCCAAATAGAGTTTTCAACTGTGGCCATATCTTGTGAGCTAAAAGCTAAGAAAAGGAATTAGCAAGAAACACCTCATTATGTTTGCCATAGTACCTCCCTTCATAAAAATTAAATGGACAAGTTGATGGATCGCAGTCAGTGAAATCCTCATTGATGTAGCCATGCCTCCTTTCATGAGTGAATATACATTGTCAGCTGCTTAATTGTTGTATTAGATAAATAATGCGGTAACACGCCATTAATTAACAAATGAAAGGGCAATCTACCACTACATGATGCCTAAGCAATTCTTATGAAATAAAGCTTTATCTCAACTAGAGCATTACAGTGAAAAAATCCTTATAAATAATCAATATTCCACTAACCCAAATTGAAGAATGGGAAACACCATGTCTTTCTGAAATTGGCATCAAATCTTTATGACTTTTTGATGACTTCTCTCTGTGAGTAGTGGGCAGTGCTTTCTGGTTGATGTCAATTTGCTTTGAATCTATCTTTCCACGAGTAAATGCCTCTAAGTTCCATGCACTCTCTCTTATCTTAGCTTTGAAAGTCTTGATTTTGATCCCCTCTTTCTTGATGTATTCTTCCCCAACTTCTTTGGAATGTAAAACTAGTGCTTGCATTGCCTCCCTCTCCTTCTCCTGAATTCTTTTCCTTTTGCCCTTTCCTTTTCTTCCACTCCCTGTTCCATCCCCATTTTCTGAATCCCATTTTTCAAAACTCTTTTTACAGCATCTCGCAATCCTGTAACAATACCCAGCTTGTAGTTGTTTCTTGCAATCCTTGTATGTGTACTTTGAGTGGAAGGGTCCTCATTCTCTTTGAAAGCTGATGTTTTCCATATATTATAGTTAGCAGACATTATTGTAATTCTATTGAATGTTGCTGCAAATGCATAGCCAGAGCAGTCTGCATTTTGTTTGATACCATAGAAGATAACCTGCAAGGAATCAAAGAAACAAAGTTGATAATGTTTCCAGGCTTGGAAAATGCATGGAGAAAAAAGGATGAGAGGTGTATTGGTGCTTGCTACCTGAAGAGGACGATCTTTTCTGGTGTATTTTCTAGTGAAATATTGTGTGTCAAAATTGTCCGCAATTACATGGGCAAGGTCAATTACCCACGGATCAATCCTTCCTATTCTTTCCATCTTTACTTTAGATCTCAGCTCCACTACACGCATGCCCCCAGCAAGTGCCTCTGAGTCCTTGAGTGCCCCTTTCATCACCTCTGCCTGCACTAAAAATATTTAGCACTAGTGGAACTATATACTGCAATTTAATTGTTACATGTAATGCTTAACAGTAATAGAAACAAAGTAGAGATATAAGTGAATATAAACACAGATGTGTGTGTGTGTGTGTGTGTGTGTGTGTGTGTGTGTAAACCGGAATGCAAAGCTTATGCATTGTTGCAAATCCTTCCTAGAGAATGGTCAACGGTTTCCAAAAAGAAAGTGAAGACAACCACCATGGGCACTTTCAAACCAAAGATTAGGGCTGACGAAGTGATTGAAATTTATCATTTCCTTGCATTAGAGCTTGAAGATTTGGATAAGGATGTGGAATTTAGGGAGCTTCAATTGGTAACTCCTTGCTAGTCTGTTAATCTAAGCAGATCTCTATGTAGTTGAGAATTTGCAGGAGGTTCCTGATCAAGGATTGGTAGGAACCAAACTAGAACCCAGTTAATAAGGTCAAGCCATTAAGAAAGGTCGGAGATATCTCCAAAGGCCAGCCTACTGTAGAAAGTCATATAAAATCCCCAAAATCAAAATATTGTGTGTTGATGAACTGAGGTAAAAATCTAATAAGAAGAGCTGCAGAGCATGGAACCTTCCCAATAAAATGTGGGAACCAATCAGAGATCGGGGAGGCCTCTATCAGTAACTCCTGAGCAGCCATTGAATTCTGAACAGCTCAATGTCGATCAGGATCTGCAGGGCATGCCTGGTCAATGACTAAAAGGAACCAGGCAACAACCAACCTAAGAAGGCCAGGCCATCATGGAAGGAAGGACAGACATCTTGACCCCGGCCGCTGCTTCAATTTCAATAACAAACACCAACATCTAAAGAGAAGGGCTGGAAACAACTGCATGGCATTAACAGTTCCTGAGAGAATCTGGAACCCAACCAGAGTTGATGAAAAGTTGAGCATAAGCTCTCACTACTCAGTTATGTATGTTCCTCTAGCCCTAAGGTTTGTCTGTGACATGAACTTGGCGGTGGTTGTTTATTGCCCTATGGATTGGTTATACCTGCGAAATGTAATAGAAGATATTTTTGCCTGTCAAAAAAGCTAAGTAAAAAATATGCATGTCAAAGACAAAAAGAAACACCAACTTGGCTAGTCAGAAATTATATTGTGACCTGGTGAACCTCAAGGCTAAAATGCTAACCAAGGGTTATAATGACATATGAGTTCAAAGCTAGGCCATAAATAATTTCAAGGGAATCATAGCACATCTGAGAGTATCAATTTCAAGCAGCACTATGATACAAGAAGTGATTGCGTCCGTTGAATACCAAAAAAGAAAGATGGTAGTGCAGAAACAAAAATGGCATGATAGACACAACAAAACCAAAATGTCATTGCTTATTGGGATTCTCAAAAATTATGCACTTTTCAAAAAAAGGGCTGGATTTTGAATCCTTATGAAAAAAATATTGCTTTTGAAAGATTCAAGATTTTGCCCATTGGCAAAACCACCAGAGCAGTTATGCAAGCTCAAGCGGTAGTTTCAAAATTGTTGGGCGGTTTTGCAACCACTTGTCTGAATAAAAGGGTGGTTTTGCAACTGTCACTTTGTGTGAAGTGGTGGTTTTGATTGTGTTACGTGCAAAACTATAACAGCCAAGAACGTTTGAGTTTCTCATCTTTGACATTTTCAAGGGCATCTTGTCTTCCAAAGGAATCTCCAGAAGGCATGAATAACAAATTTTTCAGATAAGAAGGCGGTCTTTCCGAGAGAGGACATTTAAGAGTGTTTGTGGGAGAGTAGAAAGTGGTTGTACCAGTCTGTTGAGGGATTGTATTGTAATTGATTCTTCTTCATGTCTGTAGTTAACAAGGTAAAGAGTGTGTGTAATCTTTATGATGGAGTCATTTATTAAAATAAAGAGTGTTTTATGTTCAATTCTGAGTGATTGTGTTTGTGAGAGTGTGTCCATTCATGTATGTTGGGTGTAGGCTTTCCTTCATTGGACTACATCAGTATTGACTCACAGTAACTACAATAAAAGAACTTGCGATTATGTTCACTCTCTCAGTTATATATGTATCTCTTGCCCCAAGAGTCAAGCTTGGTAGTGGTTCTTTATAAGCCCAAGGTCTGCCCGTACCTATTGTATTCCCTTTGAAATATGCCTTCCAAAAGCTTTTGGTTTGCCTGATAGAAGGTTTTTTTGGCCTCCCAAAAGACAAATATGCACGTCAGAGGCAGAGACAACAATTGAAGCGAAGGACCACAATATTTGGAAGGTCGGACAAACATCTAGGAAAGAAAACTGTTGTTGACGGTCAGAGAGTTATCTTGGGTATCAAAAATGTTCTGTTTTCAAAAACCAACGCAAAATCTGAAAAAAGTGCTGGAATGAAGAGCTTAGACAGGTCCTTAACGAATCTGGAATTTTGAGTTGTTGAGGCTCAAGGCTAAAATGGTAACCCGAGCTTGTTGGGGCACTAGAACTTCGAAGCTCTGATGTATATAAAAGTGATACACTTCAATCATATAATTTCGGTGACCTAGGGATTGCAACTAACAACAGAAACTACCCGTCCCATAAATAATAAAAGCCCAATAGCCTTGCCTTTCTATGCTTGGCAATGGTTTGTCTTATCCAATTGTGAATCTCCTCTAAAGTTGGGCCAACCACATATATAGGATATGCTGGGAATGAATACCCTCGTGGAAGAGGATAAGATTGTAAAAACAGCTGATTACTTGACTAAAATTCATAATAGAAGGTTCAAGATTAGTAAAGAAATCACAGAAGTAGCAGTTTTGGGTCGGTTTATTTGGTGTATTTAACTGACTTGTTTTTATTTTTTGGGTCCCATAAACTGCTTGACCTCGTAAACATCATTAAAATATTTCACTTGTTACTTTTGCCCTGAAGTTACTCGCCTTAAGGGATGACTGTAGCTATTATGGTTCCTCTGAAATATAATGGAAGTTATTTTCTACAAAGCTCTTGCACAGAAGAGATAGGGAAAATAACCAGGTGCCAAAATCATATCTTCAACATAATCCAAATCATATTATCAACATAACCCAAGAAGAAACAAAAATATAATCAACATTATACTTGCCTGTTGTAGATTGTGCTTGGTGAGAAGGCGTTGTGCATTCTTCAAGGCTTGTTGTGCCTCAATATCAGGAGTGTCAGGATGCAACCCCAGTTCTAGCATCTTCCTTATCCTCTCCTGATTCCAACCACTGCACTCTCCTCCTTCCCAATACCCCCTGCATTTGTACCTCCTCCAACACCGCCCTCCTCACTATTATCTTCGGCATTCACAACAAATGCTTCAACAGAGACACTTCCCCTTTGTATACGCCTGACCCCGGTCTCCTCTTCAAAATCGCTAAAACATGAATTGGAATCCTCGTCAGCTTCGCTCTCAGAAGAGGAATCATGAATCTCAATGGGACCAAAAACACGCCTGGTAGCTGCTCTTGGAGTATTTCTCCTAGGAAGAGAAGATGTTTGGGGTTCCTGTTTTACATTGATTTTAGGTTTTTTTCCAGGTAGGTATGTGCTGCCAGACTCGAAATCACAGTTTCCCATTCTTTTGTTTACATTGATTTTAGGTCTTTTACCAGATGGGCATTTGCTTACAGGCTCGGAATGACTGTTTCCCATTCTTTTGTTTACATTGATTTTAGGTCTTTTAGTAGATGGGCATTTGTTTACAGTCTCGGAATGACTGTTTCCCCTTCTCTTTCTTTTTCTCCCCTTGTTAGCCGAATACCCACTTTCAGATTCGGTTTTCTCCTGCTTCACAGGGGCAGAGAACTGGTTTTCTGTTTTGACAATGCTGCTCAAGATGGAGAGAATGGTAATTGGATGAACTTTTGCAGCAGTAGGAGCAGAATGTATGAGCTTTGAACACTGGATGCATAGAACACAAGGTTTGGAGTTTTGAGAACATTGAAAGCATTGGAGAGTTGCGGAGCGGATGAGGCAATGAGAGCATGGAGGAATGGGAAGGACCGTATGATGAGATCGAGCTTTTTTGAGTGGATTTTGTGAGAACATGGATTGCAATATGCAAGAGACTCAGAACAGCAGACTACCTGTGCTCTTTCTGATTCACATTCTGCGCATTCCACGCCTTCTTCATCTTCCTTCTCCATTCTGCTCTGCCCTCGACAAATCTTTTCTCCTGACACTCCTGATTGTTCGGTCTTTTGCTGTCTAAAGGATTTTCGAGGTATCGATTGAGGTTTTCTTTTGTCATGAATAAAAAGAGGGAAATCGGAAATTCAAAATTCAAAATTCAAATACCAAATTAATGATTTTATTTAAGTCTATGATCAGGTGGGTGTTGAAGTCTTTGGGACCTGATGAAGGTGGGATCTTAGTAAGAAGCCTCGTACGACTAGCTCTTTCTCAAGGAAAAGGTGTTTGAAGGGACTCTCTTCTTTAAATGTGGGGACTCATGAATGCCAAGTTCGATATTTTGGGCAAAAGATTCAACGGAGGTCTGAAATGAGCTAATGATCGTGAATCTGAAGTTAGGGGTGTAGATTTTCTTTTGTGCATTTAAATTATATGGAAAATATATTTTTAAGGGATTTAAAGTAGGTACTTTTGAATACCCAAAAATAATTAATATGAGCCTTTACTTGTGAATAAAATCACCCTTTTGGGACAGTCGATGTGTCACCATTTTATTGGTTGATTTGTAGATGTGACTTGTGTTATTGGCTACCTTTTTCTAAATTTTAAATGTGAAAATGATAAATGTTGACTTTGATTTTGACAACTAGTGGTACTATACTTCACATAACTACTCAAGGCTTATACACAGTCATTGGTGATTGCATTCTATGATGATAGTCAAGGTGGTGATGGTCGTGGATTCTAATTTCAATGGGTTATAAACAATTAAATTATTATTCGAGTTTTGATAACCATTTGATCGAGTACATAGCAACTTTAATTTTAAATTTGACATCTATTTTATTCTCATTTATATTTTTTTCTTTTGATTTGGAAAAGTTAATTATAATATCTTAGTCATTAACTAGAGTTTGGATCCTTTTGTTTCAAAAACAAAAAAATGAGCCCAATATAATGGTGCAACTAGATTGATGTACTTTGTCACTCGTCGTCGATAGCGTCTTTGAAGTGAAGGTAGGTATTAATAATGTAGTATATAAATAATACAATGGCCTTAAAATTGATCTCTTAACTTTCTACGATTGAAAAGTGCACTTTATTAATTAAAGAAGTTATAATACACCACTAATCATACAAAAAGGGGTGGAAAGAGTCACACCCCATAATGCAAATCACATCGAGCTAAAAAGGCCTTGAGAAGAAGTCATCTCACCTCATGAGAGCATCAAAATATAAGTATATGATAAAGTGTGTTTTTAAACCCAAAAAAATGTGCAAGTAACAAGTGGCATCCGCAAAAACAAGGCCCCACGAGAAAATAGGTCGTAGTAGCAAACATGGCGGTCGAAGGAGGCGGAGACGGAGGGCTATCTAGTTTATCCCCCAAACATGGGTGGCAAAGGAGTGCCCTGTCAGGATGGAATCCCACCCACCATGTTGTTGATGTTGTTGATCTTCTTCTTCAAGTTCTTGTGATTGGTGGTGGGGAGAAATGGCCAACGCCAAACACAGGAACTTCCCTTGAGTAGGGAAACCCCACCCACTTCCAACATTGTCGACATGGTTGTCGAGCCAGTCAAAAACATTGTCGTTGTGGGTGAAGAAGGATGTTGAGACTCGAAAGGGGAATGACGTCAACAGGGAGAGGAGCTCTGCCAATTTCTGGAATGGTGACCGTAAAAGCCTTGGCCATGCCCCTGCGAAGGAGAGTGATGATGTGGCGAGTCCGAAGGAATCCAACTAAAAGTACATAGGGCATTCCCCAATGCAAGAGTAAGGATTAAAGGTGTTCCACCTTCTGGCAAGCTTTTTTCGCTTGCACCTAGATCTAAAGTATAACATTGTATATCACAGTAATTTTATTAGCCAAGTTGAAGTCTCTATTTATATAACGGTGTTGTCAAAACAAGAAAATTTCTATCTTTCCAAATTTGAACTAAAATATATGATTTAAACATGTACCGAAAAATATTGAATTTTGCAGGAAGCATGGCCAAATACCCTAAAAGAACTATTTTTTCAAGAGAAAAATTAAGGGATGAAGGATTGGAATAGGGAGTGAATCCATTTCCAGACATGGGCTTACGGTAGAGCCAATAGAGGTGTTTAATCAACTCTTGTTGTTGGCAGGCCGGGCAAGTAGGGTTTACAATCCCCTTGTGTTTGGGTTTGTCTCCAACATGGAGGCCTTGATATAAGAGGCACCATAAAAAGTGGGCTTTTTAGGCTCAATCGAGTTTTCTAAAGCGATTCAAATCTCATAGCCAAGACCTCATCACCGGAATTGAGATTCCACCGATGGTTAAGAGAATTGCTCATAACCTTCTTTGAGGCAAGGAGGTGTTAGCCGATATGGGGTTTTAGCAACAAAATGGGGTCGTCATTGGCTAATGCCAATCTTTCCACTAGGGAACACCAAAGGTAATCATGATTTTGTGGAGGAAAGTAGCATGTATGAAACTCATAACTTTTGAAATAGAATTTGCATCCTCTTCTTTAAGCTGAAATTTAGCTTTAAGCATATTCCACGGGATCAATCTCAAGATGCTTTACGAGAAGATGTCTCCAACTACTCAAATTCCCTTCTTAAAAATTCGGATACTTTTAATAAATGGAACCATAGCAAATGAGACATTATGGTGTTAGGAATAATATTAGATATTGTGAACATTATTATGAGTGTGAAATAAATAATATAGTGTAATGTAATACAACTATAAATATGAGTTGTTAACTCATGTAAATAGTTGTGATTAGATAAGGTTTGTTGTGAGAGAATAATGGGATTGAAAGTTTGAGTGAGATATTGTGGGGATTAGAGAGATATGTGGGATGAGTGTTGACTCTAGGATCAAGGAGATCAAACTCTATATATGTTATTGATCGGAGGATCATTTTCAAAAGTTCCCTAAACATCCCTAAAATGATGTCGATCTGAGAAGATCATCTCGAGAGCTTTCCAACAAGCTGTGAGAACGTGACAAAAAGCGGACATTGGGAGCTCTAGATATGTTCGGTCAAAGTTCGAGGCAATGAGAAAGTCAACTCTAGTCAAGCTGGTCACTGCGACACGTGGCGAAAAGGCAAAAGAGAGTTGTTTGTTGGTTTTCGATCACCGGTCTTTGATGAGCATAAAAAATGGTGCACGAGAACAAAAGGCTCAACTTTTATTATGGAGGGGAGCCCGGTCGCCGTGTGGACTATGGTATTATCGCCAACGTGGTGGGTCCACAAGCCACCACGTGGCTTGCCACCACTCGTCGAATTCACTCGATTTGCCTATCGGGAGACGACAAGTGGAATATATGCTATTTACCGAGTTAATTATTTCCATGCCACATTATATGGGTCGAAATTATATTATCTTGGTAAGTCCACTTTCCAAATGCCACATATATATATTAATGTTTAAACATTAGTATAAACCACCAAATCAAATGCATATGCTTTGACCACGTGGAAGGTGGTGAAGCGGTTGTTAGGGGGCATTAGACCCATGCGTGGAAACTTCCACGTGGAGAAGGAGGATGAAGCGGTTGAGATGGGGGCGGTTAAGTCTACCACTTTATTGCGTGGAAAGGCTATTTAAAGCCTTAGACATTATCCCCCACCGCCAAAAATGTGGGAACTTATACAAATGCGGATCCATTTGGGATTTAATCCCATTAAACATGCAATCCGCTCCACATGGGATTTATCCCATTTAAAAATACAACCAGCGCCAAACTTGGGTTTTAATCCCATTAAAAATGCAACCCGAATATTATCTAAGTTGTTATGCTAAGATTTAATCCAAATTTCATGTACGGGATTAGGCTAATATTAGCCTAGGATAATATGGGAATGCATATTTTAAGGGCCCTAATTTTGTATAAATAGGGAACCCGTTCATTGTAAAAAAAATACACCGGTAATGAAACACACACACATAACTCAAGCTTATTATTTGTTAAGCTTGTTGTGGGACACACAAATTCGGAGACAAGCTCATTCCTAGAGCGCTGGAGGCGAAGTCCGAGCCAAGAGGAGAATGAGAAATTGTTGTGTGAAGACCTAAATTATTTAGGCATTATTATTTTTTATTATTATTGACCTATTATTTGTTAGGCAATAATAAATTAAATATTTGTGGCTAGGAGTTATTCAAACTACCTAGTCGGCCCATAGCGCCACACCAATTACTTGCAAATCCTGGATTGTCGACCGGAGTGCTAGCGTCGCATTGATAGCGTCGGGAAGGCCGATCGAAGCCAAAGGAGATTGTACGCCAGGAAGGTGGAAGTCGGGTGCTATTTTTCACCCTTGTCATCCAAAGTCCGGTGTCTTGATAAGCAAGTAAAATTCCATTAGGTTTTCTTGTGAAAGTACTATTGTAACTTACAAGTTTTGACTAGTGGAACAGTTCGACCATGAACCCGGAGACGTAGGCAATTGCCGAACTCCGTAATCAATCTGTGTGCAATTGTCATTATTGTCTTACATTATTTTAAATTGATTACTTAAAAGGAGAAAATCATCGGCAAATATTTAAAGCCTACAAGGGTCCGAGATCAGGTAGTAATAATCTGATTATTTTCAAATCATGTTTGGTATCAGAGCTGGTTTAGCTCCATATTTGTTTTCAGTAAATCTGATTAATAGAGTGATTGCTTCAAGATTGGTGCAGTTGGTTCAATTTGTGTGAACAGGGTACAAGTGCACTATGGGCAAGATGTCTAAATAGGCGAAGCTCGAAGAGATTGAAGCTTATAATCACCAGATCCAGGAAGAGAACTCTCTCCTGCGATCAATGTATTCCTCCTTGGAAGAGGAGTATGCTCGTTTGAAATCGGAACTGCAAACCAAGGATGAGCTCTTGGCAAGGTTGCAGTGTGGTGATCAGAGGAAGGAAATACCTTCAACTTCAGATGCAGAGGCCATGGCAGATGATTGCATTGTAAGTTGTTCACCATTGGAATCTTCTTCTTCCTCCCATTTGGTTTCGGATTCAGGTAATGAAGTCTTTGGTTTTTTTGAAAAGCATACTAGAGGCATTGAATCCAAGTTACTAGATAAAATGGGATTTGATGTAAGAGACCTTGGGAAAATGGCCAAGGTATTGCTAACCCAACACAGTCGAGGATCGTCCTCGTTTTGCGCAAGTTTGGGTTATCCTAGTGTGGGAATGGAAATTGGAGAATGCTCAAGAACGCGACGGGAGACAAGCTTCCAAAAGCAAAGTGATTACCCCACTAGTCTGCAAGAATATTCGAGCGAGGAAAGTTGTGCTTAAATCATCACAGGAAAGATGTGGTAAGAGAAATCAGCGAAGAGGTAATGAGATTCCACCTCCAGTTTCTTACCATAATCATAAGCACAATAAAACTTCTGATCCACTTTTCACTTAAGAAGTATGGTTATGATTTTCAGAAGATGTGGAATTCTTTTCCATGTACTTTTTGTGGATTGCATAATCATTCTGTGGCAGATGCGTTGGAAGAGAAGGACATTGATGAAGAAGTTGATGTCATTCGTCAAGAACAAGGAAAACAAAAAGACCAATCTCGTCATGAGTCGAGAAATGGCAGAAAGAGTTCCTCATCCCAAAAGAAGGAGATTAAGAGGAATTTTGTGCTCATTGCCAGAGGAATGGGCATCGGGTGGAAAATTGATGGAAACTGCATCCATCTCGCCATCAGAGTAATGGCAAGCCAAAGATGGAATGGAGGCCTATTGTAAAGGCAGAAAAGGTTTCTACTTCACCACCAGTTGACAAGTCAACCCAGGATCAGGTAATACCTGAAAGTGAAAGTCCTTTAAAATGGGTAAGTCAACAATTTTTTAATTATATATTGCATAATTGATTGATGGATCGTATGCGATATTAAGTTTGGAGATCAGATTTTGTGATAAAATGTTGAGAGAAAGGTTTACAATACTCAGTGGATTTTCTTACTTAGAAAATTTGATTAATGCTCCTAACATATCTCCTAATCAGCGTGTGAGTACCTATTACAGCTTGGATACAGGATTTGACTCATATAAAGCTTGGAGATTGATCTGCCATTTGTGCAGACAGTAGAGTTCGCAGAGATCAGCTCGGAACTTCATTCTGTGTAGAGGCATTGTGACCATGCAGCAGAATGGTAGCTGAATCACCGTTGGCATTGACGTCAGGTTGGAACTTCATTTTGTGTAGAGGCATTGCGACTGTGCAGCAGAATGGTACCTGATATTAGTATGTCAACAAGAGGAGCTCAAAAAGGATCATCTCAGAACGTCATTCGGTGTCAAGGCATTGCGACCACACATACGAATGGTAGCTGATCAACAGACTTAGCATCATGCATTGGAGGCTTGAGGTCTTAAAAGAGGCTTAGCATCATGCATTGGAGGCGTTGAGGTCTGTAATAGACTTAGCATCGTGCATCGGAGGCTTGAGGTCTTGAAAAGAGGCTTAGCATCATGCATCAGAGGCGTTGAGGTCTGTAAGAGACTTAGCATCATGCATTGGAGGCTCGAGGTCTTGAAAGAGGCTTAGCATCATGCATCGGAGGCGTTGAGGTCTACAGAGACTTAGCATCATGCATCGGAGGCGTTGAGGTGTAAAGCAGACTTAGCATCGTGCATCGGAGGCTTGAGGTCTTGAAAGAGGCTTAGCATCATGCATCGGAGGCGTTGAGGTCTATAAAGGGACAAGTCATTGTCCATCATTGACATCGGATCAATCAAAGCTCTACGTAACATGGAGTTCCTTCAAACCAGTTTGGATTATGTGGAATCAACTTGGAGCCAGGAGTTGTGTTATAGAGTCAAAGAAGATCCTTGTTGTCAGATATCAAGAAGCTTAGCACTGCACAGAAGGAGCGTTGAGGTTTCATTCAGAAACTTAGCACCATAAAGTGAAGGCGTGGAGGTCTTCTTCGGATATCAAAGTGGCGCAGCAAAAGCGTCGTGGGCCCATAACCCACAGGTCCCAGGATCGGAGCAGAGTTGTCGAAGTGAGAAGGTTGGAGGAGAAGACCCAAGGGTCTACTACAACAGCAGACTGACCGAGGTGGCAGCAAATTTTTTCATAGGACAGTATGGAAGCTTTTTGGGACAAAAAGCTTTTCTCAGTGGGGAGGTGTGATCAGGGGATCATTTTCAAAAGTTCCCTAAACATCCCTAAATGGTGTCAATGCAGAAGATCATCTCGAGAGCTTTCCAACGACTGTGAGAACGCGACAAACGGACATCGGGAGCTCTAGATATGTTCGGTCAAAGTTCAGACAATGGGAAAGTCAACTCTGGTCAACTGGTCAATATTGGACCAATGGCACTGCGACATGTGGCGAAAAGGCAAAAGGGAGTTGTTTGTTGGTTTTCGATCACCGGTCTTCGACGAGCATAAAAATGGTGCACGGGAACAAGAGGCTCAACTTTTATTACGGAGGGGAGCCGCCGCACGTGGACTATGGTATTATCGCCGACGTGGTGGGTCCACAAGCCACCACGTGGCTTGCCACCACTCGTCGAATTCACTCGATTTGCCTATCGGGAGACGACAAGTGGAATATATGCTATTTCTGAGTTAATTATTTCTATGCCACATTGTATGGGTCGAAATTATATTATCTTGGTAAGTCCACTTTCCAAATGCCACATATATATATATTAATGTTTAAACATTAGTATAAACCGCCAAACCAAATGCATATGCTTTGACCACGTGGAAGGTGGTGAAGCGGTTGTTAGGGGGCATTAGACCCATGCGTGGAAACTTCCACGTGGAGAAGGAGGATGAAGCGGTTGAGATGGGGGCGGTTAAGTCTAACACTTCTATTGCGTGGAGGAAGGCTATTTAAAGCCTTAGACATTATCCCCCACCGCCAAAAAATGTGGGAACTTATACAAATGCGGATCCATTTGGGATTTAATCCCATTAAACATGCAACTGGCTGGCATGGGATTTATCCCATTTAAAAATACAGAAACGCCAAACTTGGGTTTTAATCCCATTAAAAATGCAACCCGAATATTATCTAAGTTGTTATGCTAAGATTTAATCCAAATTTCATGTACGGGATTAGGCTAATATTAGCCTAGGATAATATGGGAATGCATATTTTAAGGGCCCTAATTTTGTATAAATAGGGAACCCGTTCATTGTAAAAAACACACCGGTGCAACGGAAACACACACAACTCAAGCTTATTATTTGTTAAGCTTGTTGTGGGACACACAAACTCGGAGACAAGCTCATTCCTAGAGCGCTGGAGGCGAAGTCCGAGCCAAGAGGAGAATGAGAAATTGTTGTGTGAAGACCTAAATTATTTAGGCATTATTATTATTTTTTTATTATTGACCTATTATTTGTTAGGCAATAATAAATTAAATATTTGTGGCTAGGAGTTATTCAAACTACCTAGTCGGCCCATAGCGCCACACCAATTACTTGTAAATCCTGGATTGTCGACCGGAGTGCTAGCTTTGCATTGATAGCGTCGGGAAGGCCGATCGAAGCCAAAGGAGATTGTACGCTAGGAAGGTGGAAGTCGGGTGCTATTTTTCACCCTTGTCGTCTGAAGGTCTGGTGTATTGATAGGCAAGTAAAATTCCATTAGGTTTTCTTGTGAAAGTACTATTGTAACTTACAAGTTTTGACTAGTGGAACGGTTCGACCACGAACCCGGAGACGTAGGCAATTGCGAACTCCGTAATCAATCTGTGTGCAATTGTCATTATTGTCTTGCATTATTTTAAATTGATTACTTAAAAGGAGAAAATCATTGGCAAATATTTAAAGCCTACAAGGGTCTGAGATCAGGTAGTAATAATCTGATTATTTTCGGATCGAGTTATCTTCCTCTATGTATTTGATATCCCAAATGATTTGAATCTATAATATCATTATTCGGTGTATTTTCTCCATGCAAAAGCTGGTTGATTGCTCGATTTGGTATTAGAGTAGGTGAATCCTTGTGAAATCAGAGCGTGGATATATGGTCATATAATGGAAGAATAATCTCTTACCAGGGCATCTTGAAATTTGTAGGTTGCCCAGGTTGATGGTTACACAATAATAGAGTTCGTCTGTCTCAGGAGTGGTGATTCTGAGAGGACGCGTTGTTATAAATGAGGAATTGAAAATTAATTACAAAAGATTCCTTCTATCCTCCTATAGTTATGCATACGTATGTTTTGCATTCGCATTGATCTGTGACGTGTTGACAAGGAGTAATCGGGAAATTCGGTGCTTAGCATCTTTATCATAGTACAGATCAAGGACGTTCTTCCAGAGGCACATTATAGCATAGAAGCATCATTGTTAATGGTCTGCATGTTGATCTACTGCATTCAAATCTAGTATGTGATCTTCATAAGTGGAGCCGCTTCTATCTTACAAGCTCAGAGATCTACTTTGTTGGCTTTGCATAGCACGATCACCTTCAACTTGAACTACAAATCAACACTCAGGCCAGCTTTGAGGAATGAAAGTGAATACAAAATGCCATATCTTATCTCTGCGATTTGAGGAGAATATATGTGCGCAACAGATTAAATAGCAACAGATTAATGATGATGGCACTGAATTTCACATGTCTACATACATCTCCAAGCAGTCGTCTGATTTAGAAACTCAAAAAGGGCAATGGTAAAGAGTAGGAAACGTACCATATTTCCTTCATTCGGCCTCCCTACACGTATTTTTCCATGTCTCCTCCTGCGGGCTGTATATTTCCTAATTCCCTCTTGCCATCACGTCGACTCACAATAAATCAATCTTCCACTGAACAACAGGTGCACGTAGATCTCTCATTGCCAGGTGTAATGAAACTGTTAGATTGACTCGGGTGTGTGATTAAAATACAATCATATATGTTGCAGGTCGGTTATATAGTTTTAAGTGTTACTTTGTTTATAATGCATCTAAATAAGTGTTACGGTATAAAGACAATGTCATTTTCATCTTGGTAGGGTCATTGTGCTTTGTTTAGGATAAGTGTCAAAAGTCTTCTATTAATTGTAATGTCGTTAAAAGTATTGTTTTAGTCTTTAAGTGTCATTATTTTGTATCAGTAATTTTGTTGTCAAACAGTCAGAATATTGAGTTGAAAAGTTGTTACTAAAAAAAAAAGGACAAATGAGTGCATTTTCGGTGTAATCCAACACTCAATTTTTAAGAGAAAACGCAAATGAAAACTGTTCCCGGCTTGGGGGCTCCGCCCCTTGACCCCGCCTTGTATCACGACATGGAACGCGTATCATCCTCGACTATACTTTCTGTTGAGTTAGCAGCGACATTGATGGAGGTTGGAGGCAACGGAGGCAGGAGGGCACATAACAACCTCTCGTCGGGCACCATTGGACGAGGCCGTGGCTGAATTGGTGGCCAAGTTTTTAAGTTGTGTGTTTGCTTTTAGTGTACATTTGTGAGAATAAGAACAAATGATTGTTCAAAAGTAATGTATAAACATTCCTGAATGTAACTCCCGATGTAATGAAATAGGTGAGCAAAAGCACCAGTGTAAGACAGTTCATGGATCTTGAAAAGGTTTGTGGAAGATCCAGAAAACCACACGAGGTGGACAGGTGATGGATCTGTTACACGTCAAGGTTTGTGGTAAACCTGTAAAACCATAGAAGGTTGAGCATTTCTCCCTTCATTAGTATCAAGGTCATGAGTCACAGAGTTTGACATGCTCCATAGAGGAGAGCATACTACAGATAAGAGTGTGTATGTTTTTCCCATGTTCACACTAAGGGGGTGAATGTTAGGAATAATATTAGATATTGTGAACATTATTATGAGTGTGGAAATAAATAATATAGTGTAATGTAATACAACTATTTATGAGTTGTTAACTCATGTAAATAGTTGTAATTAGATAAGGTTTGTTGTGAGAGAATAATGGGATTGAGAGTTTGAGTGAGATATTGTGGGGATTAGGAGAGATATGTGGGATGAGTGTTGACTCCTAGAATCAAGGAGATCAAACTCTATATATGTAATCTTCCTCTATGTATTTGATATCCCGAATGATTTGAATCTATAATATCATTATTCGGTGTATTTTCTCTGTGTAAAACTGGTTGATTGCTTTGATATGGAAAATAAGAATGGGAGATCACCAAAGGAAATAGATTTAATTGAAAGCCTCAATTTGAAATAATCCCTTACCTAGATGAAGATGGGTTTGTAATTCCCAAGATTTCCATATACTTTTAGCCCAAAGGTGCCACATGTCTTCACGAGGCATGGGAGTGAGCATAAGGATTTAGAATCCCAACCCTTTCCACATTTGATGGCCCAATGGTGTCCCTTGATTAATGCAATGTCTAAGAAGAATTTTCTAGGCTTCAATACCTTGAGGCTTCAAATTATCCATTTTACATTGAGTGTGGATCCTTGGAGTTTGATATCCAAAATCCTTAAGCCTCCTGCTTCTTTAGGTTTGTAGAGATGTCACATGCCACTCTGTGGAACCCTTTGTGGTTCTCGAGCTAGCCCAGTTGAAATTATCTCGAAAAGTTTTTCCAACTTTGTATAAGTTGTTTTAGAAGGATCCCAACAAGAAGAAGAATAAACATGATCGAGCTAAATATTTGGAGCAGATTTGGAATTTCCTTGCAAGAGAGAGGGGTTTTTGATCCAATATGCAATCATTTTTCCTCTCATTGAACAACATAATTCCAAAACTCAAAAGAAGAGTCTCTAAAAGCAAAAGCAATGCCAAGAAATTTAAATTGCACCCTAGGTTGGATCCATTACCATTGGAAACCTTCTAGCCATGGAGGCTTGGGAGTGAGAGATTGTCTATAGCATTGGATCTTTCTTCATTGGATGATATACCTAGAGGAAAGGCAAAAGATATTCAGCTTTCCATGACATTGTTAACTAAAGCCTCTTCCTCGATTAAGGTAAGGAATCAATCATCAACAAAGTGGCCATTGATGAGTTGTTCAAATTATAGGAGTTTAAAGCCTTTAACCAACCTTTGGGAAAAGTAGATGGCTATGAGATAGTTATATCCTTACGCAGCCAACACATACAAAGAAAGAGTGAGAGGGAATCCTTATCTTATGGATCGAAGAGACCAAATCTAGAGGATTGAGCTCCATTGATGGATATATATGCTCCTACATCTTGAAAAAACATATTGACAGAACATACAAAGTGATGCCCAATGCCAAGAGCTTAGAGCATAGAAATAATAAAATTCCATTCTATCTTGCCATAAGCTTTCTCAAAGTCAATTTCCACAAAAATATCCTTTTGGGAAGAGACCCTATCCCATTCCATACCTTCCCAAATAGTAATAACATTGTCAAGAATGTACATGTGTTGAATGAACCCAAACTATTCACTATAGACAATGAGAGGAAGAAAATGTTTAAGCCTATTAGCTAGAGCTTTGGCTATGATATTATAAGAGACATTAATAAGAGTAATGGGTATCTAATTGGTGATTTGCGGGGTAACCAAATTTGGGAATGAACTTGATGTTACCTTGATTGATGAGTTCACCCAATGAGTTAAAGGACATAGCTTCAAGGTATACTTTATGCAAATCAAGTCGACATACTCGAGAGAAGTTGATAGAATTTATAGGAAAACCATCAATTATATGGGATTTTTCATTAGCCATTTGCATAACATATTCTTTCATGTCATTAAGGGGAGAGGGTCTATCACAAGAAACTCTTTGGGTTTGGGACAATTTGCGATGAACCACTTGAAGGCATTTCATGAAAGCATCCTCTCTTTTAGGTGAGGAAGGCTAAAAGGTAAAAACATCAAGATAATGGTGGAAAAATTCTTGTAGGATATCCAAAAATTTGGTAAGTTTTTTATTGGTTGATTGGGTGGCTTTAATTATGTCTGCAATATGTCTAGAATGGAGAAGAGCAAAAATTCTTTGGATGCGTTGTCTCTAATTTTTAACTAATGCAGCCTTGTTCTGATTTGGGCACCCCGAGCTTTGTAAGCTTCTTCTACCTTAAGTTTTTTCCAACGATGAGTTGTTTGTTTTTGCATAGAGTTGTTAAAAGGATAGCAATTGAGATTATGTGAAATTCATTGGAATTCATGGTATAAATATCCATGATCTCTTTGTCATAGATGATAACTTGTCTCACATAAATCTTGAGAAAGATTATGGTTCTTCTAATATCATCAATCCCGCATGTATCCCCGAGGGTATGGGAATAAGATTCCATATTCTTAAGATATGTCCAATGGTTCTCTCTTGTAAAAGGTGGGAAGTGTTGAGATAGAATTAGGACTTCTTACTTTTGAAGTAGGGGACATTCCAAGTAATGTAGAAACAAATGGGTTGATGGTCTAAAAGAAATGTAGATTCGACCATTGAAACCATTCTATTATTAGTGTCCAAGAAATAGAAAATAAGTCTTTCTCAACAAGTAGGGATGGATTCAGCCTCTTAACGATCTATTATTCATGGCATTAAGGGGAGGGTCTATCACAAGAAACTCTTTAGGTTTGGGACAGTTTACGAATGAACCACTTGAAGGCATTTCATGAAAGCATCCTCTCTTTTAGGTGAGGAAGGCTAAAAGGCAAAAACATCAAGATAATGGTGGAAAAATTATTGTAGGATATCCAAAAATTTGGTAAGTTTTTATTGGTTGATTGGGTGGCTTTAATTATGTCTGCAATATGTCTAGAATGGAGAAGAGCAAAAACTCTTTGGATGCGTTGTCTCTAATTTTTAACTAATGCAACCTTGTTACGATTTGGGCACCACTGAGCTTTGTAAGCTTCTTCCACCTTAAGTTTTTTCCAACGATGAGTTGTTTGTTTTTGCATAGAGTTTTTAAAAGGATAACAATTGAGATTATGTGAAATTCATTGGAATTCATGGTATAAATATCCATGATCTCTTTGCTATAGATGATAACTTATCTCACATAAATCTTGAGAAAGATTATGGTTCTTCTAATATCATCAATCCCACATGTATCCCCGAGGGTATGGGAATAAGATTCCATATTCTTCAGATATGTCCAACGGTTCTCTCTTGTAAAAGGTGGGAAGTGTTGAGATAGAATTAGGACTTCTTACTTTTGAAGTAGGGGACATTCCAAGTAATGTAGAAACAAATGGGTTGATGGTCTAAAAGAAATGTAGATTTGACCACTGAAACCAATCTATTATTAGTGTCCAAGAAATAGAAAATAAGTCTTTCTCAACAAGTAGGGATTGATTCAGCCTCTTAACCACCATATCTTTCCCTTTCCAAAATTTGGACTAGGTGAACCAAATAGAATTTGAATCTTGTGTGCAATGGTGATTTGGGTCAAAAATTATGACCTTGTGACACATGTAGAACTAGAATTCTCCCTCACGACACACCACCACATAGGCAAGCACCCATCCTTTTCTTCATTAGATTCAACTATATTGAAATATCCACATAGAATCCAATGGGCATCTCGGGGGATCTAGTCGATCCACCGACAATGCAAAAAAAGAGATTGTTCAACTGCATTGTTGGAAACGTACAAATTTGTTAACCCAATTATACACCCATCAAAATCAAAGAGGGTCCATATCACTCGATGAGTGGGTTCGAGATCCCCATGAGATGACATTTTGAGCAAGCCCTAGTAGTAGTAATGTGATGAACCCTCCGGACACGGCTTGTGGTTGGACATCTAGAAAATAGTGCCTGGCCAAATAGTGTGCATGATAGATTGAAGGAGAAAGCCAAAAATATTAACTTCTTGAATACAAAAACTTTCATATTTTATAAGTGTAGACACCTATGCTTGACCAAGTAATGATGGGTCAATTCGGTGAGGCTACATACATTCCAAGAGTACACAATCATTGGGAAACATCAAGGTGTATGGATCCCTCATCATCAAGACATTTGAGGGAAGCAAACTTATTAATATTTTTGAATTTTCATCGAGAGAGAGGCACATAATCTAGAAGATGAAAATGCCTTTATCATGTGCATACTCTCCATATTTATATGGAGAGGAAAAATAAGATTATCGAAGGAAAAATTATGCTCGAGTAAAACAAGATTGTTTTGAGGTTGCTCACCCTAGAATGTGGTTATGAATTTTACGAAGTGAGCATTGAGCGAATAATGACCAAAGTAGCGAGAAGGGTGTCTAAGATCGGAGTAGGAGTGGAAACAATGGGAGGAGTAACTTGTTTAGAAGTGGCAATAGATGAGCTAACTCGAGATGTACCAACAAGATAGTAAGAGGTTGGTTGAAGTTGAGTAGAACCACTTGGAACATTTTTTTATTTGTGACCATGGTCCATCCATCACATATTGTCCCAAAAACCTTGGTTTTAGTATACCTTTTTTTGTGGTGGGTGGCGTGAAGTGGTCATTAAGGGGCATTCCCTAATCATATGGTTCAAATATTGGCACTTTGAAAGCATGTATTCATAAGATTAATCTAAAGCACACGTTGTGAAAACTAGGTGTTCTCGATATAAATGGTTTCCTTAAGGTCTCTATCCAAATAAATTTTGACACATATACATTTTTAGGACGGGATACATAAAACTTGGTTGCTCTAGGGAAATGAAATACCCTAGAGGTTTGATAAATTTCCCAAAAAAATCCCAAATGGGGAGAGGCAGACCAGGAAACTCAACCCAAAGTGGGATTTTGAGCTTAGCTTTCTCGAGATACTTGGAAATCATGAGTCCAATGAGAAAACACAACCAAAGTGTTACAAATAAATTATGGACCATGATTGACAATGGATTTACATTGTTTGAAGTTATTGAAAGAAATGGAAAAAATCCCTTAGTTAGGTTTTAAACCCCCTCAATATTGAAACCATGGGATTTCCATTGGTTTTGAACTCATTGTTTAAGCATGCTCTTGCAACAACCCAATAATCTCATCAGGGTCTTGCGGTTCAATTATGACAAAATACTAAACTCGTTTAGGAATTGGTAAGTGATTTTAGTGTTGCCTTCATTATGACTATGGTGTTGTCTTCTAAGATTCCTGGTTTTAGCATGATGTATTTTCTTGGAAAGAATGGGCCATTTTCCTAGAAATTATGACAATGTAAGATGATTTTTCACTCATATTTGTTTAGTTAGCAAATTTATTAGGAAAACTTGAAATATCTTACATTTTTGAAAAATTTAAAGGTTTTTGATTCACTTGTAAGAGGTGAGTACTTTTTTATTATTATTATTTAATATTATCATCGCTCCTTTTAGCAAAGGCATATGTGTGTCGTGTTTAGTTTTTTTACATATGTTTATCTTTCTTCATTTTCTCGGTGTCTTAGGGTATGAAAATTCCATATTTCATCTAGAGAATGTGTGTTTAGTATAACTTAAGAATGGTAGTAATGGCATACAACAATAGTTGGCATGCTTTAGTGTGAAGTTAGGGATTTTAAGGTATGGAATAGATATATCATGTTTACCTTGGGAATGCACTCAGCCTCTCCATCAATCACCTTTGGGTGGCCAAGTTGCAACATCATTTAACTAGTGTCTCATTTGTGGCATCTCATCAATCTATCTAAGGTCCTAATATTACCCATGGGATGGTATCTCTACTTAATTTTTTTCCCATGATAAGAGTTTCATTCAATGCTTAATTAGTGTAAGCAACACGAGCAAAATTTTGAGTTGGATTTCGAGAGAATAAAACATACCCCTCATTGAAATCGTGAACGTAAAATTAGACAAGTTAACTCCCTAGACCAACCCATTAAACATATAGGAAATAATGTGATATTCTTTACTAGGAAGGGAAAAACATTGTGCTCGATAACATACATTATGGTGCATAAGTGGTGAGAGGGTATAAAGATCGGAATTGTTGGTATTGTGCACACTTTGGAAATGATGTGCATCATCTCGCTCATACTTGACAATGTGCCATGCATGGAAAATGACATGTTGCGTCGGGGCACCCCTCTCGCACGTTTTATCTTCAAAGTGAAGCCATGACCATACACTTAAGTGACACACTCTTTGGCTTGGTCTTTGACCACATCATCGAGGAAATCCATCTTGTGAGGTGGAATCTTTACTTCATAGTGTTTTTTACACCCTAAAAATATAAAAAGTGTGATTTATATTAATATTAGGATGTAAAGGTTTGTTATAGGGGATTATTCTTAATTTAATAAATATTAACCATGAACATTTATAATAACACATTAATACTTACAACAATACTAACACAATAATGATTGCTTGAAACACACATATGGATAAGTACTTAGTTATAAAAGTGGTACATGAAGAATTTGGGTGTACAAATTGTATGAAAAGACTATTCTAAGTCTATAAAATATTTATTTATGTAATTGTAACTAACAATTGTTCAAGTTCATGACTATACAACTATTATACAATCTTTCCCTTCTATTATACGGTTCTACAATATTCTATATATTCTTGGATGTGCATATAATGAGACTGAAAATTTTTATGTGGATGTGGGTGACTCTAATGACCTTCACTTTGAAGCCCTATGTGCCACACATTTGTGGAACCATCTAAATAATGTTATCAAAATGAAACCTTAACTATGGGTGGAAGGCCCTACAAAAAGCTTAGATTTTAGGTTAAAGTGAAATATGTGCACCACCTACATTAGAACTAATCCAAAGAGGCCTCCAACCATATGTAATTCTCCACTAAGCATGTGATATATATTTAAATCCAACTACTTTAGAAACTTGATCATTTGATAACGCTTGAGTGACTTCGATCTTGCTTAAGACATGCATCTTTGCTCTTTGAATTCTTTATAATGGAGGAAGGTGGAATCTTTAACTTGGTTGAGTGCTTTAGGTATGTTATGGTGTCTTCTCTAATAAATGTGCAACTACTTTTGAGATATTTTTAGATTCTTGAATGCTTTAGTGTTGATATTTGCAATTGGAGCTCATAGGAGTGTCGGTGAGTTATGAAGTGTAATTGACTTGCTTATTTATGATTCCACATATTAGATATTCGCATTATTGCTAACCTAGGAAGATGAACCGACTCATATAATGATTTTAAAATTGGAAAAAAAAATCATAAGATATATGCATGCATGACCATACATGTTTTCTAGGACCATACTCCACTTTGGCCTTGATACGTATTATTTTTCCCAAGTAGATAGTGACACAAAAGCTAAGGTTCAATAATGATGCTTAGAGTTGAATTACAGATTTGGTTGATTAATATTTCCTAAATGAATGAATTAACAAAGTGTAAAGATGAGAAAGTTAAAAAATAGAGAGGTATATATACCAATTGGGATTAAAATGTTAGTATTTGTCTTAATAGAGGACCAAATCCAACCTTTTCATTGCAAAAGGATAAGTTACAAAATTTTAGTGTCTACATTTTCCTTTCTTTAAGCACAAAATTAAAATTGCATGCTAAAAGGAAACGATACATGAGTGTTTACACACACTTTGTCTTCACTCATATTTTTTTCGTCCCTTGTGTTAGTGTTAGCATGCTCCACGGTGAAACTTACAACACAAAGTGTAGTCAATGTCCATAATAAAAACTAAATTATAACTCAAATGTAAATAATGATACTAACTTTGATAAACTAAACTTGTATAAAGTAAAGTAAAGAGATGCAAAACATATAAGGAATATACCTATTCATTTTGCAGAGGGAGAATCTCTCATTCTTATTTTTCTTTGGATATTTACATTTGTTGTTGAAATTATAAAGTATTTGGGGTGATCAGTCCTCAATTGTCTTTGAATGAGAAACCAAAAGAGGAGATAGATTTGAGTGCATATGATCCAACATTATAGAGGCATCAAAGCACCCCATTAAGAGGGAAGAATAATGTACAATTTTGTAGTAACCATGATATCTTCCCACATAAATTTTAAAGAGGAGAGGAAAGAAATCCTATAAATAGCTTAGCCATTTCGATACCTTCCAAATCCCACAAACCGCACAATTGAAAGCAGATTCAGGCCCAATATTGTAAATAAACCATATAATCGAAAAGGAATGGATGCACCATACCCCAATATGTGTTATACAACTAAGTATGATTATGCATATGTTAAATAATACAAAGGAGAAGAATTCCCATACCCCAAAACTTGTTTTTGTAATTCTATATGAGTAGTGTGATGGAGAAGGAATGAAGTATTCATGCCATTTGTATAATGATATAAAATATGCCATATGCACCTTAATTTGTACCATTAGTATGTAAATAGATGAACGAATATGAAATTATTGTAATATTATGGAATTTTCCCCATGTTAGAAGGATCTAGTAGGGTTTTAAACCATAGTACAATCTTAACTTGAAGTGTATAGTTTTGACCAATATGAATTTCTTCCACTTTTATGTATTTGTAACCATTTTTTATTATATGGACTCTATTAAGATTTGTCATTACTTTGTAATTTATTTGTATCGTTTGTAGGTTTAGCATATACTCCGATGAATGCTCCCTCTTTTGAGGCGTGTGTGATAAAGCATTTGAGTGTGTGGCTTACAAGAAAAGATGTATGCCCATATCCTATAAGTGTAATAATTTTCATTGGATCACATAGAAGGTTGTAATGGTTACCACCATTAGTATCTACTCCTACCAAAGGGTTGCATATGGTGGAGGCTGGAATGTAAAGAAAGTAAGATGTAACACACAATAACTAAGAGTAACAATAGTAAAAGTGTATAAAAGTAAGAAAAATAATGAATAAATAGTATATCAAGCTAACACAAACAATATCATAGAAAATAGTCATAACAAGGTATAGAATTTCAAACATGGGAAACCCAAAATGTCATAATATAATTACATAGGAGGATCTTAGGATGAATACACATAAGATAGGCTCGAGCCACAAACATAGTATGCCCACGGTGTTGCAAGACAATCAATTTACTCAATCCACATACAATAAGCAATCAAGTAGTCACAAAAATCAAGTAGGAAAATCAATCTAGCCAAACAAGTGTAACAAATAATGATAGTGAAAACATATATAGAAAGTTAGGTTAGCATCGCACAAGACATTTATGTTAGTCATGTTATCTAAAAAGATAACATATATATAATATAAGTAATTGGGCATAATGATTCCAAGTAGAAAGTAATTGTAATGAAAAAAAAAACCTATATAGTATAGTATATGCCCCTAAAGATTAGTGTCATTGGGAAGGGACAAAGTTGATACCTTTCATTGTGTATCAATTTGTGTTTGTCTAACATCAAACTATATATACCTCATGAGCACATGTTTGTAAAGAGTATATAGAAAAATATGTTATCCATCAAACCAATATGAAAAAAACATATGTAAAGTAATAAGCTAGCCAATGAAATCAAGTGTAAGTATTGAGTATGTATTTTTGATAAGATTTGAATGTTGTTTGCATTACATGAATATTTGAATGTTTTATTTTTTTGTAAATAAATATATATAGAGAAGGTGGTAGCACAAGAGCTACTTGATAAGAGTCTCATTAGGAGGAATAATAAACCCACATAGTAAAGGAGGCTTGGGAATCACACATGTCATAAGTAAAGAAGGATGATCTTGTATTAGATGTGTAAAATCCATAGTATGTGTTAAAGGAGACAAAGGATGGAAAGACTCATGATGAGTATAATGTGCATGAGGAGGCCTATTAGAAGGCTAGGGGGTAGACACACTTGAAGTAATATGTATAATAGAAAACCTAACAAGAGGCCTAAGAGATAAAGAGTCACTAACTTAGAATTATGTGTAGTAGAATGCCTAGCAAGAAGCGTAGGGGATATAGAGTTACTAAAAGAAACATGTATAGATGTATTAGGCATATAATCGAAATCATAGCTTTTGAAAAGTAATATGGGCATTGAGACCTCGTATAGAACATCCATGGCCATAAAAATTGTTGATTATGAATGAATTAACACATTGATGTAATATAGATGGTATAACCTTAAAAATACGTAGCCAAGGGAAACTTAGACACATATCACGCGAGCTAATAGAAGAAGTAACCAAAAATGGAATAGCCATAATAGTAGAGCCCACCATGAGAGGTATAACAATGTTCCCAAATTTTCCTTGAGTATCAAATGTCACTTACTTTTTTAGCATATCAAGTAACTTAAAAGTGTACATATCATGTTTAACATGCTATCAATCAAAAACGCTACATATAGGATTTTGGTCAAAAAAATCACAAATGTAAAGTATATCCGAGGCAAGATCATGAGCCATATCAATATCATCAAAAGTAATAATCGGATGTGAAAGTGACATAGTAGTAATAATATCTATTAGAGTGTCAAATGGATGCTCATAAGAAGGAGGCGGGGTACCGCATGATGAGAATGACACAAGTTAGATTTAGCCATGATTAGGAAGTGGATCTTTAAATATTTTTAGCTTTACATTGTCATTAGTAGGATTAGATTGTTTAGGTGAATATCCCATTCAATAGCATTCTCATCAATAAGGTTGTGTATAATATAGTGAAGTTTATCACATCAATTAGTAAAATGGCCAACACATCTATGATAAGCACAATACACATTAGCATCCAAATTATTAGTACGAAGTTTGCTTGCATCGACCTCAAATAGTGGAGGGAGAGATATAATATTGAACTCAAGTAATTGTTTAAGCGTTGGATGAGGTGCAAAAACTAAGCATGTGAATTGCCAATGAAGATATTGAAACTAAATTTGTGTAGGTTTTGATATAACATTAAAAATAACTTTAACATAAGTATTAATGTCAACATGTTTTCCTTTGAAAGTAAGTTTTCCTTTAAAATTGAAATTATGTGTTGGGAGCATTCGTAACATACTCAAGCTTGTTCATGATTAGGATCTTAACTTCACGCTCTTTGAGTGTATGGCATAAATGATTGAATGAGAAAAACTTGTCAAACATAACTTATGGGTAAGAAGAATTTGCATAAATAGATCTTTAACGCACTATTTGGTAGAATATTTTACATCTTAGTAAGCATTGTATTCTAATGTAGGACATAATCACTTATATGTTCATTAGAAGTTTCTCACATCTTATTCATTTAAGCATAAGAAATTTTGTCCCCAATATTGATAGATAATTATGTAAGAAATTTATTAGCTAAAGGGGTAAAATATTTAACAGAGTGAGTAGGAAAAACATACAGCCATTTTAATTCAAAATCCTTGAGGCTTTTAAGAAAGAGCTTGGTAAGTAATTTTTCATTATAATCATAATTCAAGTAAGCAAAATAAAAACACATAGGTGTTTTTAGTATCACCTTACCATCAATAATATGAAGATTGTGTACAACAAAACCTATAGGCAAGAAATATGAATCCACTTCATATGCAAGTGAGTTATGAATGTTAGAGTAGGTTATTTACCTTATATCATGTTCACCTAGGTACTTTATTTACCTTCTCTTTTATTTATCCTCACCCACTTATGTGTGGATATTTATTTTATCTTATTTAGATATTAGGAAGATATTATCTAGTTGTTAGGTATAATTCTTTCCTTGATCTATGGTCTTGACTAGTTCTTTCCTAAATCTATGGTCTTGACTAGTTCTTTGATGACTAGTTATTTCCTTGATTTATGGCTTGATCTATGACCTTGACTAGTTCTTAGATTGATCTTCCTTGCCTATATAAGTAAGGCCCCTTCTCATTGTACTTCATAGAGTTCCATAATAATATATGATATTGTTGCTCATTTGTTTGCAAAGGTTTTTATAAAGTTATTTTGGCAAATTGCTTTCATCTTATTGAGTGTGGTGTTTTATTAGCATCGAGTTCTTTGTGGCTTGGAACAATCTATTTATCATTTCTTTTATGGTATCAAAGAAGGAGATTGTTGTTGACATATATCTATAAGTTTCATTTTACAAACAAGGTTTTTTTATATTCATGTACTCATAATTGCTTAGTATTCATGTTGTAGTGTGCATTTTTATGCAAAAAGAGAGACCTTCATTGGATTTAGAAGGTCGAGAAAGCCCTAATAACGATTGTAAAATCGACCAATAACGAAAACAATTATTTTTAAGAGTTTTACTGAGAGGTGGATGCATGTACAAATCCACTTTGAAATTGTGGTTCTGCATGGAAAAATACCCAGAAAAATGGTCTCAGAGTTTTTTTCCATTAAAATCATTAGCCCCTGGTCATATGGTATGGTCATATGAGGGTTTAAGTTTGTGATTCTTACCAGTAGGTTCTTAACTCTATCCCCTTTGATTTAATTTGTGTGGTGAAGGCAAAAGCATTTTATTTTTTTAATAGTGTAAAATGAAATAAATAGTAGAGTAGTAACTTGAAAAGCTTGTATCTTTTGATTGGTAACTCGGATTTGAGTGCCGTTTTTTCAAAAATGATTATTTTTTCATGCTTATTCCATTAGAACTGTTTATTTTGATAAATTAACTAAAATTATAAAGTGTCATATTGTAACATGCACTCAATTATAAAGTTCCAAATCTAGGGGTCTTGTTGCATTGCTTGATTCTTGCATTTTTTGGTGATTTTGAGAATGATGTCTTTATCTACTTCTACACTAGATCAAATTGAGCCATTAACAACACATAATTACCACACATGGAAACCAAGAATGGAAAAAATCATTAAACATAAAGGATTATGGGCTTTAACTTCTTTAGAATAACCAATGTTCACTAGAGAATATGAGAAATTTCAGTACCAATGCAAATTTTATGAGTGTATGGGTTTGATAGGAACTTATGTAAGTGATAGTCTTTTGTTTCATTTAGAAAATGTGACTCTCCTTTCAAAATATGGGAGAAATTGAAGGGCTTATTTGGTAAGGTGGATCACATGAGATCCATACAACTTGAAATTGAGATCACCTCTCTTAATCCTAAATATTTTCCATCAATTATAGACTATCTTACTAAGTTCAAGCATTTGTTGACACAATTGAAGGGGAGTGGAAGAGATAAGAAAGATGAAGTGTGTTTACTTAATTCTATCCAAGTTGAGAGGTCCATTCCAAATCTTTTCTTCTACCTTTTTCTCTAGCATGGATGCCTTAGGTGACACATTCCAAATGCCTAACTTACAAACATTTTGTGAAAGACTTACTAGGGAAGAATCCAAATTGTCTAACCTTGAGTATTCCACCTCTCAAAAGGCATTAGTAGCATCTAATCCTAAGGGAAAGGGAAAACCAAAAGGTAAATCCAAGTTCACCCCTTCTCCATCTCAAATTTCTCCTAAACCTAAAGAAAACAACTCTAAACCCAAGGAGTCTTCTAAATCCAAGAATAAGTCTAGCCTTTCATGATATTTTTGTGAGGGTAGTGGTCATGAAGAACATAGGTGTTACAAATGAATGTAAATCTTAGAGGATGTAATTAAGAAATAAAAAATATCTATCTCCACTCCACCTCCTTCTAATCAACATGGAAAATCACTTAGTGTTGTTAGGGGAATCTCGAGACACCACTTATAGATAGTTGGGTTATAAATTCTGGTACTTCTCATCACATGACTTCTTCTAAAGATTCTTTTTTATATTCAGGTTTGAGTTCTACATCCAAAATTGAGGTTGGAAATTCTTCCTTCCTTTCTGTTAAGGGAAAAGTTAACATACACCTTGATGGTGGTAGTATCCAAGATGCACCTTGTATCTTCCTAACATCATTGCAATTTTTCTTTACGTATATAAAATTTTTCATTCTAGTCAAGGAAAAACAATGACTTTTACACCAAATGGGGCAGAAGTATACGAACCTTGTTGAAGCCACATTCACTTGTTGCTCAAGGTATTGTTGATCGTAATTCTAGACTATCACTTTGAGGGTTTTGATGACACTTCCTCTATAGGGACATGAATTGTTTCTCATGTATATTCAGATAGTAAGCTTTGACATGAGAGATTTAGACATCTTAATTACATATATTTGAAGGAGTTGAGCACTCATGTTATGGTTGATTGTCTTCCTATAGTTTCTTATCTTGAGGGAGTTTTCCCTGGCTATGCATTAGGGAAACAACACCAAGATCCATTCCCTAAGAATTTTTCCAAGAGAGATTCTTCACCACTTGAGCTTGTGTATAGTGACTTGATGGTTTTTCCTACCCCCTCTTTCAATGGAGCTAAGTATGCACTTACCTTTATTGATAATTTCTCAAGGCATACTTAGGTTTATTTTCTCAAGTACAAAAGTGATGTTTTTACACCTCAAATTCTTCAAGGCTTTGGTTGAGAAACAATATTCTAGTTGCATAAAGAACCTTCACACTGATAATGTGGGGAGTACTTGAGAAAATAGTTGGACTGATTTTTGTCAACTCATGACATTATTCACCTGTATTTTTCTCCTCATACTCCACAACAGGATGACTTAGGAGAACATAAGAAATGGAAAACTTAATGATGTATTCTAGATATTTACCTCATATATGTTGGGAAAAATTAGTTAATTATGTTAATTACATTCAGAATCACACACCACACAAAGCCCTTGAGAATTTGACTCAGAGGAAGCTTGGTACAAAACTAAGCCTGATGTCTCATTTTTAGTCTTTGGGAGCCATTCTTGGGCCTTTTTTCCAAAGAAGAAAATGAAATCCTTGGATAAGAAGAGAAAACCCTTGATCTTTGTAGGGTATTGTGAGGACATGAGAGCTTATTAAATTTTAGATCTTGATACTCATGAGGTTATTTTTTCGAACACATGTTTAGTTTGATGAGCACTTCTCTCCTCATGATTCTTCATCTTCTTCCATGCCTACTTATTCTTTATGTCATCTTGAGGATCCCTTATTTGAGGAGGTTTCTGAGGAGGTTATAGATTCTGACAAGGATCCTATTCCCACTAATGTTGTCACTATGCCTAAGTGGGATCATACTACAATTTCTGAGGTAACACCTTTCATACATGATCTTCCACCCACTAGGCATCATCATACACATTCTACAGGTTCTAGAATTTTGTGTCAAGTAGTTTCGAGGATCCATAATATTTTTCACAAGATCATAGGATACAGGAGTGGGATGATGTGATGATAGTTGATTATTCTTCTCTTGATGAAGAATAATACTTGGGATTTGGTATCTATTCCTAAAGGAATAAATATGGTTAGGTGTAAGTGGTTATACCAAACAAAATACATAACTATGGGTCCATTGACAAGTATAAGACTTGTTTTGTTGCAAAGGGTTTTTCAAAAATTGACTGTATTGATTACTCTCGAGACTTTTGCACCCATTGCTACGATGGATTTTGTATACCTTGTACTTTCTCTTGCTACATCATAGGGGTGGTCCATACACTAGATGGATGTGAAGAGTGCCTTTTACATGGAGCTTTAGAAGAGGAAATATACATAGAGAAAATTTCTGGATTTATTCATGACTCTTATCTTGTTTGTAGACTTGAAAGGTCTCTCTACGGTTTAAACAGGCCCTTAGGATTGGTATGAGAAGATGGATTATTTTATTCTATATCTTTGGTCTTGTTCTTTGTAACTCGATCCTATAGTATATCTCTAGCATGATGGTGAGGATATTGTGATACTTTTCATGTATGTTGATGATCCGTTACTTATTGGTGGCTCTTCTTCACACATTCAAAATATTTAGAGGGATCTTTCTACGCATTTTGACATGACATATCTTGAGTTCTTGCATTATTTCCTTGGTTTGCATATTTCTCGAGACAAATTAATGGATTCATTGAGTCAGAAAAATACACCCATGATCTTCTTTAGTGTTTTGATATGGTTGATTACAAGCCTAGTCCATTTCCTTTTTAGTTTGGGGTCACTCTTACTTCCACATGTACCACTCCACTTAGTGATCCTACATTGTATAGGTAATTTGTTTGAAGTCTCATGTACTTGACCCATACTCACCCCGATAATTCATTTGCAGTAGAGGTCTTGTATTTCAGTTTGCACATCTTCCTCATAGTAGTCACCGATAGGATGCTAAAATGATTTTTCGTTATTTTCAATGCACTTCCCACTTTGGACTACACTACACTAGGGGTTCTACTCAGTTGGTTGGATATACAAATTCAAATTGGGTAGTTTCTATTGATGACAGGTGTTCCACTTCTAGCTACTTATTTTTGTCTTGGTTCTTCTCCAGTTACTTGGAGGTATAAAAAGAAACAAAGGCTATTACAATTTCATCTTCGAGAGGTAGAGTACAAGGCAATAGTTCCATCGAGTCAATAGATTCTATGACTTTTGATTATTGATAGAGTTTGGATTCCCATAGGATTCATTGACTATACTTTGGTGTGATAACCAAAGTGTAATTCACATTTCTTGTAACCATGTTGAGCACCAACGGACCAAGCATATTGAGATTCACATACACTTCATTCATCAGCACATTTAGGATGGAGTTATTTGCTTGGAGTACATTTTGACTCAGCAATAGGTTGCCGACATCTTTATGAATCCTTTTACATCACCTCACTACCTTGAGTTACATGACATGCTTAGGGTTTCAAAAGTTGTTCTTACGGGTGTTTGTGAGAGAATCTTCCTTCTTCTTCTTTCTTTTTCCTTCTAGTAGGATTCTTTCCTACTTTTGGTTTGAGATTTCTTCATGGATATATTGTACATGAGTACTTAATTAGACCTTGTTTTCGGGACTCATACTGTGGATATGCCACTTTTATTTTGGGCCCCTAGATTCACTTGAGGGGGTGTTAGAGTAGGTCATTCACCTTATCTTATGTTCATATGTGTACTTTATTTACCTTATCTTTTATTTATCGTCACCCACTTATGTTTAGATGTTTCTTTTATCTTATTTAGATAGTAGGAAGATATTATATAGTTGTTAGGTATAGTTCTTTCCTTGATCTATGGTCTTGACTAGTTATTTGATGACTAATTCTTTCCTAAATCTATGGTCTTGAGTATTTATTTGATGACTAGTTCTTTCCTTGATCTATGGTTGTGACTAATTCTTAGATTGATCTTCCTTGCATATATAAACAAGGCCCCTTCTTATTGTACTTCATAGAGTTCCATAATAATATATGATATTACTACTCATTTATTTGCAAAGGTTTTTGTAAAGTTATTATGACAAATTGTTTTCATCTTATTGAGTGTGGTGTTTTATTAGCATATAAGTTCTTTGTGGCTTGGAATGATCTATTTATCATTCCTTTTAATGAAACAATTGAGTAGAGTCCATGCTATGAGCATATAAGAAGGAATCTTGTTGTAATTGATAGATTTGAGCTTGTAAACTATAAACAAGGGTTTCAATATATTGTGTGCTAGAATAATAAGCACACAAACCACTATGGGTGTATAATGAAGATGTAGGAATAGAAGTGGTCATGGAAAAGACATAATAACACTATGCGGGGCACTAGTTGCCCCAAAGATATTAATGCGGTGACATCGTTAAATGAAGCATCATGGTAGTAAAATCTCCCTTCTTGTCTTGATTCTAAGTTATTGAGGTGTGTAAGAGGTCTTCAGGAGGCATATGAGTCATTAGAGTTCATGAGAAGCCTAGGAATTTGAATTTCCCTCACATTAGGCTTTCCCTCCAAAGCATGTAATTCAAAAATTCAAACTTGTAAAAGTGAGTCTAAGTTTTCTAGGTGGTGTAGATATGTTAGAAGGAGGCTTAAGTTAGAAAAGTGAGAAATAATGTTATGAAGCTATGTTTAGACACGAGTATGGTAGTTACACTTGAAGGGATGAATCATTATGTAGTAAAGGGAAGTTGAAAAGTCACAAAAAGTGACAATTAGGAAACAAAGGAGTAGTTGCATGGATAATAAGTTCGAATAGAAAATATATGAGGATAGTTTTGGGAATGAATTCCTCATGGAGGAAGGATGGGACAAAGGAAAATGAAAGAAAAACCATGGAATCATGTATGAAATACAAAGTGTGCATGTGTTATGAAAGTTGTTTTTGGATTGAATCTTGTATGTTATAAGTTCGAGTTGTGTGAACCTTCTTGATGCTTGAGTATGTGCATGTACTTATGGAATAGTCATTGATCTAATTAGTGTAGAGATTCTAAATAAGTTTGTTAAGGTTAACATGTTGATACAATACTATTTTTTTCAAGAATGCTATGGATTTTGGTTTGTCACGAGTAAGCATGATTGTGATAACTTGAAAGATGTTACTATTGATTGTTTCTCATGAGGGGGTGAATGGAAAGAATCATTTCATGAAATTTAAGAGTCTAGGGCCTAGTTGTTTTCATTATTTAACCTTGTATGTGAGATAACTTCAAAGAGCCCAAGCCAAGATCTGTGGAGTAAAACATTATCATGGAAGTTGTGTAATGGGCTTGCCAAAGAGATATTGTTTGATTCAACTCCTTGTAGATCATGATATTAACTTGAGGAAGTCATACCACCATAAGTAACTTGATACTTTGTGTGATTTTGAAAGTAGGATGCATTGAAGATCTAACCTAAGTTGTATAGCTATAGCCTTGGTGAGGAAACTAAGAGGTTATTCATTAATTATGGGCCCATAAGATTGAATGGTAAGATTATCATAAAGGTAGGTTCATGAAGACTCTACAGATCCAATTTGGTGCTTTGAAAAGGAGTACAAAGAAAAATATAAGCATTCTTAATCTCACGGGTTTCTAGGAGGTCTAGTTCAAGGGACAACTAGGGTTTAAATTTTGAAGGTGAAGATTGATGAATCTCAAGATGAAACTTGGCAGGAATCATGTTAAGGAGATATATTAAGAGTTTAAAAGGAATTTCGGCATTTCACGAGTGGAAGTTTGAGTTATCTATGACAAGTATATTGTCCCAGCTGAAATCACAATTAGAGACCTAGTTTAAAGAGTCACTTAACAAAAAAATTACGTTTAACCTTGAACTAGATGTTGAAACTTCTTAGACAAAACAAAGGAATTAATAGGTTCTTGAATAGCCTTAGAACATGCCATGTAACCTCCTACAACATGAGATAGGACTGCTAGTCTTTTGGAATAGGGCTAGTAAGCTTAAGAAGGACTCAAGGGAAGGAAGAATGATTTGAGGAAGAGATCAAAGACTTAGTTCATGAAAATTTTTACACATCATAGTGATGATATGAGGCACTTGAGGAAACTAAAAATGATTATGGGTGGTCCTAGAAGCTTCTAACCTTAGTAGTAGCATTTGCATGGTCTTAAGGGCTACTAGGAGCGATCTTATAAAAGAGAGAAGGATCGGTATAATTGATTGTTTTGAGTGCATTATAGGAGTGAGAAAACTTTATTTTTCATGAGGAACAGGGTGAAGGAAATTTAAGGATCAATTAGAGACTAAAATTTTCATTCTTGCTTATAAGATCTAGAGAGTATGCAGAGGGACTAAGGGTAGTTTTGGATCTAGTTTGAGAAAATCAAATGCTTGAGTTGTTTTGAAACAAACTATTGTTGGTTCTAATATGATTTTTAGTGCAAACCAGTGGTACAAGGTTGTAGTGTGGTGATTGAGGAATAAATACCAAAAGGTTACTTTGCTAGAGCTAAGAAATCCTTTAGTCATATTTTGCACGCTTTCTAGCCGGATGCTATGAGTAACCCAAGATGAGTTAACCCATGACTTAGTCATGCTTTCAAAGGGATGTGTCCCAAAAAATAACCAATAAGGTAAAACTATTCTAACCATTGGCACACAACATTAAATTCAAAAACAAGTAATACAACATCAGGAGGAGAAACATTACCTCGTGAAATACATTTGAAACAAATTTCTAGGGGTGTTTCTCTAGTAGTGCCATTGCTTGTATCTCCACTAGATCCAACCTCAGCAAAAATAGATGGGATCGAAGTGGCTGGGGGAATTATATAGGTGATCCGAAGGAGAGAGAAACCCTATAACTTACCAAGAAAGGTACAATATTGCAACGCCATAAGAGGTCGTGGTATGACATGCAAGTGAGAAATCCTACTAGAGCAATTTCCAAAGCCTCTACTTGGATCTTTTTCACAATTTATATTCTTAAATTTATCACCACGAAACACATAGAACTTACATGGACCAACAACTTATGGAGTTATGGATTATGGATGTTATCTTTATGACATTATTAGAATCTATATAATAAATACTATTCACATTCAATGTAAATGATGTTTTTTTACTAGGAAATTATGGAAAGGATTCATGAATATGAGAGTAAAGATGTACAAGGTGAAAAAATTACCTCATCCACTTTAATTTGCAAAATATGCAAAATATAGAAAGTAAAACATAATCAATATATGAGTTAAACCACCCTTAACTAATGAAGGAAGGGATAATACCAACAACTTAAAAATAAACACAATACATTTAGAAAGCGTAACACTTATTCATAAAATAGAGACACATGACTATCTTAGGATATTACATTATGGAAATCCTTGAGATTACATTCATGCTCGATCTTGACCCACATCATCACATGGCATCACAACTTATTCTAGTAATAAAATTCCATTGTTTTATTATAATTTATTGAAATATATTGAGTTATTTCAAGCTTGTCATACATATCATTTAATATTTGAGTATGCTCTTCTCTTATGTCTTTAAATGATCTAGAGAATCAAAAAGGAGTGAAGGAAGTAGGTAGTTTTGAAGGAAAACATTCATTTCATTGAGTATGGATCGTTCCAAAACCCTAATATTGAAAATAAACTCGAGTATGCTTTGAAGTAAGCCAGATCCGGTATTTTCAAAATTTTGTGGTCATCTATGACTGTTTGGTGGTATTCTATACCAAGAAAAAATTTGAGTTTTATGTTTATCTAAGTTTTTAAAGAAAATTAGTAGGCTTTTTAAAGTTTGATAGATTTGTTGGATGCATTCTTTATTGAGGTGGATCATTTTAATTTCCTGAGTGTGATTGTTGGTTAATTTACCTATCTTAATTGACGTTATGTTATATGATATACTTAGTAGCAAGCCAAATTCTATACCTATGGTTTCATTTTTATTGTTCTCCATATGTGCAAATAAAGATATATTAGTACCTACATCTCGTATTTATTCACAACCCTTTCATGGATGTGAAAGAGGTGGTCATACTAATTTTGGTCCTTATGAGGAGGTCGAGAGGATGAATTTACCTATCTCGACTATAGTCATAGTCCATGAATTTAAGTGGAGTTATACTATTTTTGGATCCTACGTGGAGGGACATGTAGCTTCTGCACTTGTATGGCCATAGTTGTAACATGTAGTTAAAGTGGGAAATACTATTTATTACTATAACTCAAAGTTTTGTGGGTGACCTAACCATAACCTTAGGTACCTTGCACTTTATTTAGTGGGTTTAATAAGTGGGAGTACAAATCATGATAAGAAAGTGCATAGCCCCTACCCCTTTTCTAGTCTAAACACTTGGTCACATGAAGTTTTTCCCCTAGTCATGCTCAACCCAAAGGGACTTAACTCAAGAGAGGTAATTTTTTTCCCCAAAGTGCTTAAGAAAGCGTTGAAATGTTTAAGAGGTTAAGGGATGATTTTTTTCTTAAAGGAGCATGAAAAAGTATTAAAATATGGAAGTGGCAGAAAATTGTAAGAGGCGTAAGTTTCTATTGACAAATCCTTTCAGGAACTATTATTTAAAAGTGTGTATTTTTTGAGCTCTTTATATTGGTACTAATTTCATTTCCTTTTTCAACCTTGTTGGATTTTTTTTTGTTAAGGACAAACGTAGATTTTGTCAATGCTCACGGGACTAAGTCCCTTCACTTCAAGATGGGGAGGCTCCCATTTATTGAAAGATAGAAAAATATGTACACTAAGCTATCTCTTGGGGTGGTAAAATACTATGGAATGTGATGAAACAACCTTATTTTATTACAAATATATATGAGAGATTGAGAAATATAGTTAAGTGAGGAGAGAAAAATGAGAAGGAGAATTATATCAATGAGCTAAACCCATATTTCATTAACTACAATCTAGAGAGATTGTAGTTCTAATAAGAAGACACAATAAAAATATGTAAATTATAAAGAGTATGAAACAATAATAGATATTGACACCAAGCTAAAATACTAATTTTCATTCCATTTTAAAGCCACAAATTCCTTATATCACAAAATTGTCATACATTTGGATGAGTGAAAAGGGGGAGAATGGAGGAAAATGGCTAAGTAGGAAAATAGAAGTATTATAACATGCTATAGAGAGAAAAATAACTGATTCCTTGAAATGGAGAGGCCATCCCAATTTATATTCTCCTTACACGAACTTTCATCTCCCTACGTGACTTTTCATATTCTAGGTTTGAGATAAGTTAATTTTCCTTATTTTATAAAAAGAACTTTTACAATGAAGGAATAGAAATTTAGTTAAGCGAGATAAGATAAAAATATAAAAAGTGCAACCTTAACGGAGAAATAGAAAGCACTTAAGTGAAGCAAGTCACTTTTATAAAATAAGTGATTTATTCATGAAAGAGAGAAGAGACGATCATGCAGGTGGAGATCTAGAAGATGTAGACCCTTGGATATAATGCACTAGAGGATCATTGACATTATGTACATTCAATAAGAAGCTTATGACCACATCTTGAACTTAAAATTTTCCGGGATCATAATGTTATCTCAAACATTGATCCGTGAATTCGCCACTTCTAAAATCTTATTACGTTTCCTATTTTTTTGGAAACTCTCTGGTTACTTATGAGATAGTGTTATAGATTCTAGCCACCTTATTCATTTAATACACATAAAAATTCTAAGGGTGAAACAATTGATACCTAATACTCTTCACTTTGACTACTCATTAAATTCCTTCACTCTTCTCATCTTAGAATTGTTATCATTATATGGTGAACAACCCATGTCTTGCAAATCCACACCAATTTTTGATTTCAACATGTCATTCCTTTCCAATAGGGAGAAATATCATCCATTGATTCCTTGAGGGTCTTGATTTTCCATTCAATGATTCTCACCCATTTATTTAAAATACATCCTTTGGCTCACAAGAATACTCCTTTGAAAAGAAGTATGTTTTGATTTGAGCTAGCTGGACTTGACATCGGAATCAAATCTTTATAGTGATATAGTTCAGTATCGAATGCCTCCATGATTCTCTTGAACTTAAGAGTTACTTTCTCCACGTATTCTTACACCTTTCTACTTTCATGCACACACTTGAAACCCCTATTTAGAATACTTTTGACCTATGATTTGGTGACTGTCCTTGCTTACTAAATCTCCAAATATTCTCCATAAGATTTTTATCTAGGCTATAAATAGGAGATATGGATTGAGATGGAGAATAAGAAGAAATGTCTAGGTTCAAAAATGAGGTGATGTAGGATAAGAGCACATGAACATGATTTTCAATTTGTTCTTGATTCTACTTTCCCTTCTCCACTCTTTCTATCATCATTGAGACTCATTCTTTCAAAATGTACACATTCCCTTGAGGAGTGTATTATTTAATAGGGATTTTTTCTATTTTAGAGTATTCTAGAGTCATTTTTACCTCATGCCTATCAATATGTGGTTATGCTACTTCTGTTGTTCTCTGAAGCATCAATCATAAAAAATTAATTAGTTTTATATTTCTTGACTACCTTGCCTACTTTTAAGATCTATGAAATTACATAAGAACTTAGGTTAACATATCTCTCACGATTGTCCACTTTTGTTCTTTTTATCATTGGTGAGATAAAAGAGAAATAAATAAAAGGAGAGGAAGAGGAGGGTGAAAATGTTTACGGGGGTATGGGAGAAAGGTGATGAGAGGAATAAATTGGTGAAGAAACATAAATGATGGGAAAAGGTGAATGGGAATGAGAAATCCTTCGAGGAGAATTTACAAGAAGTGTGAATGATTGAAAGATATAAATTCCCAGGAAATATGAAGATACCATTTTTAGGAGAATTGGAAATTTCTCCTACTCAAGGTAAGTGGTGGAATTCCTTCTAACATGAAACTTAGAGGAAAATGAAAGGTGATACTTATATGATATAATGGGATCTTGAGGAGAACTCAAGGTTAGAACATGTTACTTCGAACTCTTGATATAGATTTTGGTGTGAGATGTTCCCTCACCTGATCTCAAATCAATTATCTTGCTTGTAGAAGTGAATTTAGACACTTTGTTGAGAAACCAATTCTTAAATATTTTTAGTACAATAATAATTGGGTCTAAGATGTCATTTGATTCCCTTTTGGACCAATCAATGGATTTCAAATTCTGATTTTGAACATGCTCCATAAATTATGGTTCAATTAGGTTAGTGCCATCATCTATCAATCCCTCTATGACCCATTATAATATAAATTCTCTCATTTGTTTAATGGTAATCCTCATATAATCTCATTGGAGAAAATCAAGATCATCAAAACAATCAGCCCAAAAGTATTCAATTTTAGGTTAGTGGGTATTGACACAATTAAATATCATACTATTCTTGGAAAACCACTTATTGTCAAAGTTAAACCTTTTAGAATATGAATGTAGGTTAAAGGGGAGTATGGTAGAATCAATATTTATGGGCATCTAAAGCATTATTAAAACATAAAATCCAAGTTTGATGGGGAAGTTAATACCTTTGACCTTTCTATCCTTTAACTTAGCATGCAAAACACCCAATTGTTTTCATAATTCAATCAAAACCATATTATCACTAACATGCCTTGGGAGATTGTATGGGTATCCTTAAAAGCCAAAAACCTAAAAGTATGTGAATGTGTGAAACCAAATGAAGTAGCTTTGGGAACATCAACAAGTCTTTGACATCTCTTGAGATTATCAAAGTAGTGTTATCTTCCACTAACCAAATTGCAAACATAGTAAACATAATGGGGCATCATTGACTCATATGAAATGATGCAAGCTTCCCTGTGAGTGATCCGAGGGTGGTATTAATACATCATCTAGCTTCTCCCAATATCCAATGGTATATAATCCCATTTAAATATTGGTTGGAATAATATAATACATAAGGTACGAGGTCATGTAGTATTCACTTGTCAAGGCTACACCAAATAAGGCATCATGCAGGTTATCATTGATGATTTGACACCAATCAATGTGTTGTGATCCTCTAGATAATATTCATGAATTTGACCATCCATGGATTGAATTCCTCTGTTGTGGTTTCTCCCATGACTTAGCTCAAGAGAAAAAATATATCTGAGAGATCTTCATGAAATTCTGTTCTTACTAGAGCTTTAGGGAGATTAGAAGGATTTTTTTTTTTAATTTTAACCATGAGGTAGCCAAAATATTTTGGATCTTCGATTCTTAGTTGTTCCATTCAGTCAAGGAATTCTCTTTGGTCAAAATAATTGAATTATTTTTCATTTGTATCCAAAAAGAGGTGTCAATGTGTATTACATTTAGCTAAGTTAAAAATGAACTATTTTCCACTTTGATTTCTTATCTTATGGGGTCATAATGATAGATCATGCCAAAACCAAATCAATACATTTGATAGATAGAGAAAAATTGCAGCACAATACAAGCCACTACTAAAGATCCGATCTACCATTGGAGTTCGATTACCTTATATCATCCTCATCTTTAGGTCCTCGAAGTCCACAAAATTTATGCTCCTATCTACGATGTTGGGAATTTTAGTGAAGAGATTGGATCGTATATAAAATACTTGAAAATCATATTTGAAACAAGTAGCATGAAAATTTGGAAATGGAAAACTAGTACTTTGACAAGGTAAAGTTTGAGTTTTAAGTGGGGTTTTAATGAAGCAAACAACTGAAATATAGAATTGGAGAAAATGGGAGAAATATTCAATGTAAATAGGAACAAATGGATTCATTTTAAATGTATTGAGAAAGATACAACTTTCTCTAAATTTTGAAACAATTCTCTTGTAGAAATTAGTGGGAAATGGGAAAACGTGTTCTAGGTATGACTTAGCACATTTTAATGGGATTTGGGCTGAAATATTGATCGAATCATTCTAGGAGAAAAATAATCCAAATCACTCGGGATATTATTTATTTGAAAGGTTTTGTTGAGAGGAAGGAGTGATGAAATTTTTGCGTATATCTCTCATTGGTATTTGCGAGAAATCACAAAACAATTTTTGGTTTCAAGGTAAGTTTTTTAATGGACTTTGTAAGAAAAACATGACCAAATCTCATGGAATGAATCTCTCCATGCTATTATATTAGGAAAATATCAATGTGAAGGGGTTTTGGAGTAGAAATCATGGGCAAAATCTCATGGGGATTGACCTTGGGGTTTGTAAGATATGAACACTTGAATTTTGGAAGAACTATGGAAAAAAGGGTTTATACAATAGAAAATTTGAAATGGGATGATAAAAAACCAAGTTATTACAACCTTTATATATTATATCAGCTCAAAATATTTTTCATGGAGGAAAAACATGAAAAATTTCAAAGAATTTTTCCATGGAAGTTCAAGATATGAGATAAAAATGGTTTGAGCAAAACTAAGGAATCAACAAGTTTTCATGGAGGAATGGGAGGAAGAAATGAAGTTCATGGAGAAAATGAATATGCAATTTTTATTATAAAATTAATTTGAATTTTTCGGGAGGTGCTTTAAGTGATATTCCTTTTCTTTTGGGAGGAAAACACATTGTGGGAAGTTTTGAAGGAAATCCAAAGCGCATTTTTGGTGTGTGGGAGGAACTCAAGGTTTCAAAGTACAATTTTGGTTCCCAAGTGGAACCAAATGATTTTTTTTCACTTTCATAAGAAACCTCTAGGCACAATTTTGGTTCCTAAGTGGAACCTTAAGTGAAAAGTGCAACCTCAACAACAAATTAGAACACGGGAACCAAGAAAGTGCATGTCAATGGGAAAATAGAATTTGGAACTCACTTAAGTTCCCAAAAAGTGCATCTCAACTTCAAAATAGAACCAAAGAACTCACTTAAGTTCCAAAAAGTGCAATCCCAACAACAAAATAGAATTTGGAACTCACTTAAGTTCCAAAAGTGCACTTTTGGTTCCCATGAGGAACCTTAAGTGAAAAAGTGCAAACCCAACATCAAATTAGAACACTCTAGTTCCCAAAAGTGCATTTTAGAGTGTCATAAGGAACTAACACACACTTTAAACTTCAAATTAGAACCAGGTACTTCCAAAAAGTGCACTTTGAGTTGTGAGGAGGAACTAAAGTTCCCAAAAGCACATCCGAGGCTTAAACATTAATTGAATGGTGACAATTTCATTCTCGGAGAAAGAGTAGGTATTTTTGGATGTATGACGTAGGGTATTGACTAGAAATATCCCAGTGAATATATTCCCATAATTTTAAAGGACTGAAATTGATTTCTTCTTGATTTTTTAGCCAAAACCAAAAAGCGATCGAAATAAGTGAAATAGGGCAACTTGGTGGTTTTTGGCTATGGAGAAAAATTGTAATGATAAAAAACCAATATAAGGAACATGTGAAGGATTCCATGAGACCTATTTTGAATAATGGTAGGGTTCCTAGACCCATCGACACTCTGAAACCTTCAATGTAATTTAACACTTCAATAGGGCTAAGGCTTTACAGTTCACAAAGGGTTTCCATTTTTAATGCCTCCAAAATTATATATTAAACATACTGGGATGTAGTAGACCTCAAAATATTTCCAATGAATATGGTCTGGGATTTTGAAACAATCCAAATCTCCCAAACCCTTATACATAAGTTGACCTCCTTCGAGGATTGAGAACACCTTTCCTAAAAATGAAACAACAATGAATATGTTCTAAAGAATAGTGCAAAGCTCCTAAAATATTCCCTAAATCATACTATCATTAAGTAAAATCAAATAAATCTCTAATGAAAAATATAGGATTTCGAAACCACCCAAATCTCCCTAAGCATTTCATACAAGTCAACACTTACAAAGAGAAATTTTTACAATTAAGATAAAATTTCTCAAAAAATGGAAAAAGTTCCATATGATCGTCAAGTAAAATGCCTAGACATTTTACATGCTGATAGATAGCTCATACTTGGGGAATCAACTTGGTTTGAGTGAAGCACAAATGAGGCAAGAAGGAACACCAAAATTTCACAATCTCAAATAGACTAGTGTCTTATCCATTGGGTAGAATGAACTAAAAGGGCCATTAGAATGAAATGAGATGGACATACGACAAGAAAGAAACAAATGCACAAAAAGAAATGGAAACACACCACATAACAAATACTAACCTAAATGACCTATGATACAAGAAGGCAACTGCTTTCAATATTTTTACAATTTCAAGTATTTCCCACTTTGTGGGAAAATTCCAAGGGAGTGTCATCAAGGTAAGACAAGTAGAATATATTGTCTCCATAAAAATTATGGTCTTGAAAGATCCCAAACAAAATGAATCAAAATTCCCATGGATACCTTTTGGTTCTCTTATCTTTTCCTAAATTAGGACAAGGTCTACGAAATGAAATGTTATTTCACGTGTTTTATAATCAAAATTTTTCTTCACCCTCATTTGATGTTCTCTAATCCAGTCAGCTACCATGACCCTTTATTTATCTAACTTTTCAAGGTATAAGATCCTTTTATTGAACGAGTTACGTAATTGGCCATGTTATACCACCTTTATCGATGCAAGGTAGTTAACTCTACTGATATGGTTATTTATTCATCCATACCATATAATAATTATAATAGAGAGATTCATATTTCCTTCTTGGCAGTGATATGATCAACCCATAATACATCAGATAATTTCTTGTGCCAATTCCTTTGAGTATGATCCACTAGTTTACGAGATGATTGTTACGATGTTCTTATTACTATAATCTACCTGACCATTACCTTGTGGGTAATAATTAGATGAATGGGAGAGAGAAATAACATGATCGTAGTAGAATTTGGTCAGTTCCATGGAAGAAAAAGAGGTAGTATTATCTATAACAATATTTTTTGGAATACCAAAATGGACTATGATGTTCTCTTTGAGGAAGTTACATACCATCTCAGTGTTTATGTGCTTGAATGGAATGGCCTCAACCCACTTAGTGAAGTAATATATAATAATAGTAAGCACATATGTATGACCTACACTTTGGAATGTGTGTCGAGTACACCTACAAAGTCCAAACCCCGATGTTAGAATTGGTCTTCAATAACTACAGTGTGAGAGGAAGTGAAACCAGCTGAAGCCTACCGATAAAAATTTAACATGGTTTAAATTTAGCTGCCCACTTTTGAGCATCTCATAATAGAGTAGGAAATAATATCTCTCACTTAGAATCTTATGAGTTATGACCGAGGCTAAAAAGTGACCACCATAGTCTTGATCATGATACAATTTTTGTAACTTTTCATATTTTTCTTTGTCAAAACATCGTAAGAAGGAAATTTCTATTCCTCTCTTATATAGTACATGATTCTAGACTACAAACCTCTTTACTCATAGATTTAGGGTAATTCACTATTTACCATTCGGATGAGGTAGGAAGTCATTGTATGTCAAGAAATAAGAAATATTAGAATACCATTCATAGGTGGTACTTATGAAGAGTAATGTAGACAATTCATTGTTGGAGAAATCATTTTGTGAGTCTAGTTCCACTTCCTCCCTTAGATTCACATTATATTTAGCAATAATTTGAAACAAACCCTTCCCTCTTACATGTTTTGGCTGGTTGGATTTCAAGATCATATTCTTGAACCTTGGCAAGCTAGTTATTTCTTTTGGATCTCGAATTCCGCTTTGAGTAAGAACCGACTTTACCAAAATATTAGGAACAAATACTATTGTATGGGAATTCAAGATATAAAACCTAATTTTTGTAACATCTTTGAAAACCATGAGTGCATGTTTCTCAATGGATAAGTATTTTATCTCATGGTATTTCAATAGGAATCTCATGAAAGCAATAGGAGATTCAAATCCTTCATTTTTGGGACTAGAATAGCTAATAAAGTGTGCTCAGATGCATAAAAGTAGATCATGAAATATTTATTAAAATTTTGGAGCACTAGTGTGGGGGAATGAGAAATTTCCTTCTTAATGTTTTCAAAAGCAAGCTTCCCTTCCTTGTTCCAACTAAATTTCCTTCTATGCTTCATCACATCAGTGATATGTTTGGTCTATTCTATAAAGTTAAACAAAATGATGGAGAAAATTTACTTTACCAAAGAAAGAATGAATCCCTAGATTTCTTGTAGGTAAAGAAGCTTTTGAATGGATTCTACTCATTTGGGATCAATCTTGGTTCCTTCCTTATTCACGATGTGTCCAAGTATTTTCCCTTATATCACTCTAAAGAATGAATCTTTGGGATTAAAGGAAATTCCATGTGCTCTGCACCTAATGAGAACTTGATCATGATGATTCAAATGAACTCCTCACTTTTCTAAATAGACCATAAGGTTATCGAGGTATATCACTATATATTTATTTTTAAGATCTTTTAAAGGTAGCTACTACATTAATGAGAGAAAATGACATACACTTGTACATGAATGTTCCCCATGGAGTAGTGAATGCAGTCTTATGTTGATCTTCTAGTGCTACCTTAATTTGATTATATCCGGAAAATCCATCAAGAAGATAAATCATTTTGAACTAATAATTGCTTGTAGGATTTGTTCCGAGGATTGGTGGAGGGTAATTATATTTCAAAGAATCCCGATTTAAATTCCTAAAATCAACACAAATCCTTATTTCACCACTCTTTTTGTGAATTGGAACAATGTTTTCCACTGAAGTGGAGTGATGGATAGGAAAGATGATATAAGAATTCAACATTTTGATTATTTCTTCTTTGGTTGTTTCAAAATTTTTATGATTATATTGCATTTGTTTCTATTTGAATGGTTATACTCTTGAATTGAGGGGAATGTAATGTTGTATTCCCTTGGACCTAAAGGAATTAAGTTCTTTGTATGAGTATGCTATTACATATGAGTATTTATTCAAAAGTGAAACAAAGCCTCTACATTATTATGTAGAACAATAATTGTTAACATTAACTTGACCTTGGATGCTCCACTATTCCAAGACTGATATTTTCATATTTAGTGGAGCTAAGGGGAGACTTATCAGCCTTAGCTTTCAAAAACCTATCATGCTTGTCAAAAATATCTTCTAAATATACAAGGCCTTTAGGAATATTGTTACCTTTCAATTTGATGACAACATCTAGGTCTACTTCTTCAATTTCACATTTTTCATTATTTGAAGTAGACTCCATATGTGGCGCATATATTCCCTCATAATAGAGGTTGTTAAAATTGTCTTTTTGCTCCAAGAAAGAAAAAATATGATTTTCTTTATTGAAAAATTGTTAGCTTTCACTATTTTATTTCACACTCGAGTCTAAAATAATTTCAAATGAATATTTTTTTCCCCAAAAGAAGGGAAAATTTTAATACCCCCAAAAATGTTAGGAATTTATAAATATTATTGTGAACATTAGAGTTGTGAGAGTTATATTTATATTAGATAAATATAATGGGAGAGATTTAGGGAATAACAACTCACGTATATGTGATTGTTTGTAAGAGAAATAATAGGGATTATAAGAGAGGATCATGGAGAGATAAGATGAGTTGTTGATAGGATTTGAATCCACCATTGTAGGGAGAAAATCCTTATAAATAATTGTAATCTCTCACTTATAATAAATCCCGAATTAATTCAAGTTGTTGTATTATTATTATTCGGTGTTTTATGTAATTCTACAATGTTTAACAGTGGTATAAGAGTAGGTTAGAATAATGGAGGCTTGATTTTTTATGGGAAAATATCTTGTGATTTTCCCAAAACATGAGAAAATATAGTGTTGTTCTCTGTTGTGAATTTTTGTGCATTGTTCTACAGTAATAAAGCTTTCTATGTTCATGCTCCACTCAGTGAAGACTCACATCCAGACTTCTATCTCTGCGTTGGAGTACGAAATTGGTATTTGCTTTGGTGAAGTGATACGACCTGCACATTCTTCATTCTCTCACCTGTGTATTGGAGCATTCTGCCCACGAATTGAATCCTTCTGCCTGCGCATTCTATCGAGTGTCCTATGTATTGCATCGCCATTCTGGTAACTTTGATCGGCCTATGTGTATTGTATCACCGTTTTGGTAACTCTGCATGTTTTATTTTATTTTTTCCATTTTTGGACATACTAAAAAAAAAATGCAAGAACAAAAAATAAATTTGCCATTTTTGGAAAGGGTCTGGAAAGAAGTTGAATTTAGAACTTGTAAGCACGATAAATTTCAGCTGATAACTCGGATTGAGGTATCATTTTTTTAAATGTGTATTTTTTCAAGTTCTACGCATTGATCCTATTCTTTTTTCTGTTGGATAAAAAAATATTATTTTTCCATTTTTGGCAAATTAAAAAAATTAAAAATTTTTGGATGCACTTTCACTCTGACGTGGCGTCCATAGTGAGGGGGTGCATTATCGGTTGAAACCGACACCCGAGAGAATTGTAATATGAGCCTAAAAGATATATTTGCTAACTAAGTAGCAAACTGATGGAGGCTGGAGGCAATGGAGGAAGGAGGTTGATCAATGACCTCTCGTCAGGCACCATCGACGAGGCTGCGGTACTGATTTGGTGGCCAAGTATTTTCAGTTGTGTGTTTGCTTTCAGTTGTGTGGTAGATAATAAAAATAGATGATACATTCCTGTTATTGTAATGTGTGAGAAATTCCTATATGTAACCTCCTAGAAGAAAACATTGTAGAGTATGTCTCTAAGTTTATTGTAACACTCATAGATTTGGAAAGGGTTGGTGGTAGATCTAGAAAACCACATATGTAAAAAGGTAGATAAACTTTTACTGATGTAGTGGTCCTTTGACTGCCTTCCTTCTTTATGAAGATGATCCGCCAGTGGAATGCCGAGTGCATTCTTTTCATGGAGTAAATGTGGGATGTGTTCCTTCGCATAGTTGTGGTCATGTGCAGTAAGACAGTCAGCTAGTTGGAAGTTTACATGCCTTTCTTTGATCCAGATTATGAGGCAAGCCCGTGCAACATGTTGCAAAAAAAGGAGTTATGTTATACCATGTCAACATTAGGGGAGTGTATATTGGGAATTAATAATGTTCACACTAAGGGGGTGAATGTTAGGAATTTATAAATATTATTGTGAACATTAGAGTTGTGAGAGTTATATTTATATTAGATAAATATAATGGGAGAGATTTAGGGAATAACAACTCACGTATATGTGATTTTTGTAAGAGAAATAATAGGGATTATAAGATAGGATCATGCAGAGATATGATTAGTTGTTGATAGGATTTGACTCCACCATTGTAGGGAGAAAATCCTTATAAATAATTGTAATCTCTCACTTATAATATATCCTGAATTAATTCAAGTTACTGTATTATTATTATTAGTGTTTTATGTAATTCTCGTAGTGTTTAACAAAAAATTGTAGAAATTTGTCAGAAAATATGTGAAAATTGACTTTTGCGCTAATGATGAATATGAAGAAAATGCAAAAATATTGTTGGCCGGTAGCATTTTTTTATGCTACCAGTGACAACATAATATATGTTGTCGGTTGGTAGCATAAAATTTTTTGCCGACCGGTAGCATAATTTATTCTACCGGCCATTAGCATAAAAAAATACTCGACTAGTAGCATAATTTATACTACCGACCGACAACGTATATTATGTTGTCGGTGCATATAAAAAATGCTACCGATCGACTATCGACCAAATCCATAAAGGTGAATATCATGAATTTATGTTTCATGGGAATGGAAAATTGACCCCTAATGTTAAATTTACATAGAAAATTTAGGCGACCCGGTCCTAATTCCTACCCTAAAAATTCACAAATTTCAAATTTCAAAAACTGGAATATTCATGAATTAATGAATATTCACCACTAAATTTTCCCTACCCAAAAGTAGGGTGAGGATTTATCAAAGAGGAATAAATAACTAAAGAGTCTACCTTATTATTTTGTTCATGTGGAATTTCTCGAATTGAAAAAGCTTTAAAGGCTTCCATGCAATCTCATACCCTGTTTTACGTAATTCTTGAGCCTTGCATTCTTCACTTGAAACTAATTTTCGACTTGTTTTACAATAAGTTGAACATATCCTTAGCGTTGTAAATTTTTAATTCCCAATTTCTTGATGGATTTCATCCCTAGTAGCAAGGCTTCATATTCTATGGTATTTTTGTGTTTAAAAATTGCATCTTATATGAGCGAGGATCAATTTACTAGTAGGAGAAGTGATCACTTTGCACTGTACCCAATATGAAGTAGAACAAATTCCATCAAATTCCATAGTCCTTAGATCATTTTCTTCACTCTCTTACATAATGAGTAATTATTCATCTATTTCATTGGTCAAAAAGTAGTTTCCCATCTATATATCCCGATATAGAACATTATCTAGCGAGTCATCGATTTCAAAATCGTGGATTGCATTTTCCTCTCGGAAATAAGCTTTATCATTTGAACCTTGAAAATAATATTATCATAAGACCAATCCATATGTATTTCACCACCTACATCTTGATGGAAGCTTCTTCTTAACTAAATTTCATAAGAAGAAGGCATCTCTGCAACCATTATGGTTATATTTACCATCGATCCGGAAAAGAAGCGAAAGTAACTTGAGAAACCTTGATCCGAATAACAAGGGGAACCTATTTGGTTTCTATGGAATAGAAAATTTAGTGTCAAGTTGAGACCAAGAGAATTTGCAACCTTGGCATGCATGATGTTATAAGAGGCACCGAGTCAACCACAATTGTTTAGCTTGTGGCCTCTAATGAGCAAAGAAAGGTAAAAAGGCTCTACCCTACCTGAGGTAGATAGAATTACATCGAGAAGGTTCTGGGATGAATTTGAGGGAGAAGTAGGTAGAAATACCTTAAATGTGGATGTATTCAAATTAGACTTAGGTTTACCATTTTTAATGAACTAAACTAGTTTATCAAACTGATCTAGATAGGTTTGCAAACTTATTCTAATTTTGAAATTTTCACTTTGGATTTCTTAACATGGTCAATGATATCAAATGAGGTGGAAGTGGAAATTTTGGAGGTTTTTTTCATTTCAAAGGAAGAGGTAGATATTCCTTCGATATTGGAGGAAGGAATTACATATTTAGTAAAAGATGTTTTAATTGAGGTAGACTTGGATGAATTACTTAGATAAGAAGATGCAATTTTAATCATGATAGACTTTGGATTCTTATTTGTAGAGTCAATGGAAGGGGAAGTGGAGATACTCTATTGATTATTTTATTTTGTAGATCTTCCATTTGAGGATCTACATACTTCTTGTAATAAAAACCACTAAGGAGGCAAGTTTCTATGATTGTGAATGGGTGAACACCACCCAAAAATTACTATTCATATCTACTATGGCTTCGTCAAATTCATCATCGGAAGTATATTCAAAATAATCAATGTCAACATCTTCAACCTAATCAACCTCTAGGGCATTTCCTTCTTATTCTTCTTTTTAGGTTCTAAAATTTCTTCTTCTTCATTTTCTTGAGCTTCACATGACGCATTTACATGAAGAGCTTATAGAGTGAGTCTATTTGGGAACCCGAAATTATTTTGATGTTATAAAATATTTTTGCAGGTATGTCATTATAGGGATCACTTTTTGTGAGCTACTTCTTTAGATAAATTAGACCACTATCTTTGGTAGTAGTAGATTAGTAGTTAATGAGCTTGAAATTTGAGCTTTATCCTTGTTTATTCCTATTCTAATTTTTACGATATCATTAGATCATCCTAAAATTATAATGAAAGGTCTCAAGCATTGTCAAAATTAGATGGATGGGCCCTTCTCAAGATAAATTTAACTTCAAGTAATTGAGAATTTGTGAATAATTGCAGCCTCACGAACCGTATTGATCAACTTGTTGAACTTGGATACAAATTTCCTCATAACTTCTTGATGTTCCTTTTTAGTTATGATCAATGGGAAAGTAGAGCATGGGAATATTTAGATAGTTTTAATCAAGCCAATTTGTGATGTACATTGTAGGAAGGTGATAAAACCAATTTACAAAAAAATCTTACAAATATTCAACAAACAATCTCACGAACACATCTTCATGTTCAAATCCCAATATGCCACATCCTATGATGAAGGAAACATTATGTTCATCTGGATGTTGTTTTCTATCTCCTTTGAACTTAGGAAAGTTATTTCTTTATCCTCTAGGAATCTCATGAAGTGGGGAGATAAAGCTAATGGAATGGTGTTTTTACCCCAAGGTATTGGCGTAACCATCTACGAAGGAAGATTATTTAGTGGCGGTGGAGAGATGGGAGATGCAACATGACTAACAACATGTTCTTAAAATGGGTTTTATGAAATAATTTCAATATTTTTCCTATGAAAGCTTATAGGAATAAGTCTAAAATCAGCTTGTTGTAGTAGTTCAAAAGTGGGAGCTATGATACCACCTACTATATCACCACGGGTGTTTCTTCTTATCCGATAGTTTGTATTCTATTCTCTCCTATGTTGGTTTTGATTTATTTCAATGTGATGCAATATATCCAATGCTTCATCATGGTCTTCTTCTCTAACCAATATGCTCACATCAGTATGATAATGAATGTTATTTGTTTGGTTGTTCCAAATACAAATTCTCAAATCTGCTTTATGATATCGCCTCAAGTGTCTTAAAAAATGAGGAGATTAGGATGCATGGTTGAATCATTTCTTATAATGGTCATTTGTAGCAGAGAAAAGGTATGCATCAAAACTCATTTGGGTTTTATAATTTATAATTTATAATTTTATCGGTTTTGGAATATTTAATTTTAAAGATTTTTTAGATCAATAGGAGTGCGGGAAAACAAAATATGCCCCACGGTGGGCACCAAAAATTGTTGGAAAAATATTTTTTAAAGGAAAAAATATATATTTCATCAACTCTCATAGGACTAAGTCCCCTACTTAAAGATTGGGCCCTCCCATTTATTGAAAGAAGGAAAAATATGTACACTAAGATAGCTCTTGAGATGGTAAAAGATAAGGGAATGTGCGAAATGCCATTTTTGTAATTGTAGCAATATCCGAGAGAGAGGGAAATATAGGTAAGTGAGGAGAGAAAAATGAGGATAATTATATTAATGAGATGAACCTAGATTTCATGAACTAAATTCCAGTTTCAATAAAAAAACATTGGAAAATATAAACAAATTATATAGATACTTATGAAACAATAATAATGATTGACATAAAGTTCAACCGCTGAATTTAATTCCATTTCAAAGTCAAAAATTCATTACAAAATTGTCATACATTCAGTTGAGTGCAAATAGGGAGACAGGAGGAAAATTGCTAAGTAGGAAAATAGAAGAGTTACAACATGCTATAGAGAGAGAAAAAACTGATTCCTTGGAATGAAGAGGCCATCCCAATTTATAGTCTCCTTACACGACCTTTCATCTCCCTACGTGAATTTTCATATTTTGGGTTTGAGATAAGTTACTTTTCCTTATTTTAAGAAAAACACTTTTACAATGAAGGAATAGAAAGTCACTTAAGTGAGATAAGAAAAAAGAGAAAAAGTGCAACCTCAACAGAGAAATAGAAATCACTTAAGTGAAACAAGTCACTTTTACAAAAGTGATTTATTTATGAAAGAGACAAGTGAAAATCATGTAGGTGGAGATACATAATATGTAGAACCATGAATTTATTGCACTAGAAAAGTTTTGACATTACGCCAATTCAATGAAGCGTGTGACCCATCTATTGGACTTCACCTTCTCATAGGATTGCAATGATTTCTAAAACATCAAACCATGAATCATCACTTACAAAATATTCTTACCATGCCCAAAACAATTTGGAAGCTCCTTAGTTATTCTAAGATAATGTTAATAGATTTTGGCTATCTTATTCATCGAGTCCACACAAACATTCTAAAGGTGAAAAAATTAATCTCTGATCCTCTTAACAAAATTCTCATTGAATTCCTCCACCTTTCTCATCTCAAAGGATTTCTATCATTAGGTGGTGAACAACCCATGTATCAAAAATCCATGCCAATTTATTATTTCAACATGTCATTCCTTTCCAATAGGGAGAAAAACATCCATTTCATCCTTGAGGGTATTGATTCTCCATTCAATGGTTCTACCCCATTTATTTGAAAACCTCCTTTAGGTCGCAAGAAGACTCCTTTAGAAAGAATGATGTTCTGATTTGAGTTGGATATGGACCTAACATCTAGAATCAAATATTTCCAGTGAGAGACTTTGGGATTGCATACCTCCATGATGCTCTTGATATTGAGAATAATTATCTGCACATATTCATACACCTTGTTGCTTTCGTGTATAAAATTGCAACCATTGTTTAGAATACTTCCAATCCATGATTTGATGAATCTCCCTTGCTTGATAAATCTATGAATCTCCTCCACAATACTTTTATCTAGGCTAAAAATGAGAGAGAGGGCTCAAGATGGAGAAGAATAATAATTATTCAGGTTCAAATATGTGGTGATGTCGGATGAGAGCACACAAACAAGATTTTTAAGTTGTTTATGAGTCTTCTTTCCCTTCTCCACTCTTTTAATCATCCCTGAGATTGATTCTTTAAAATTGTGCACATCCCCTTGAGGAGTGGGTTCTATGAAAATGATTCTTCTTATCTCATATTCTCTTGGATTCATTTTTCCTTGGGTGTTTCAACACGTAGGTTTTCTACATTCACAAAATGTTCTCTGAACTATCAATCACCAACCTTGAAGTAGTTTTAGAGATATTGACCATGTTGCCTACTTTTAATATCTCTATTAGTGCATAACAACTCAGATTAAAAAATCTTGTAGTTTTTTTTTTTATTATTTTATTAATCGGTGGAGATATCTAAGAGAAATAAGGATGGGGAGAGGAAGAGGAGGGTGAATTTTTTAGAGGTATGGGAGGAGTGTGATGAGATGAATAAACTTGAGAAGAAATATGAATGATGGGAAAATGTGATTGGGAATGAGGATAAATACTTCAAGGAGGATTTTTAGGAAGTGAGAAGGATTGAAGGATATCTTCCTTGGGAACTATGGAGATGTCCTTCTTAGGAGAAGTGGCAATTTCTCCCACTCAAGGAAGAAGCAGTGGAATTCCTCCTAACATACAACTTGGAGGTGAATTAAATTTGAGACTTATATGATGTATTGGTCTCTTGAGGTGAACTTGAGGTTGAAGCACGTGACAAAAATCTCTTGATATATATTATTGTGTGAGATGTTACCTCACCTAATCTCAAATCAATTTTCTTGCTTATATAAGTGAATTCTGACACTTTGTTGAGAAACCAATTCTTAGATATTTTTAGTACAAAAACAATGTGGTCTAGGATGTCACTGATTCTCTTTTTGAAAAGCCAATAGATTTCAAATTCCAATTTTTAACATGCTTTATAAATTATGGGTCAATTAGGTTAGTGCCATCATCTATCAATCCTTCTATGACCCATTCTAACTTGAATGATCTCATTTTTTTCAATGGTAATTGTCATATAATCTCATTGGAAAACCTTGAGATCAAAAAAATAATCAGCCCAAAAGTATTTGACTTTAGGTTGTTGGGTATTAACACAAGTAACTCTCATGCTATTCTTGAAAAACCTCTAAATGTCAATGTTGATTTGTTTAGAATAGGAATGCATATTAAATGGGATTATGATAGACTATATATTATGGGCATCTAGAGAATTATTACAATAGTAAGTGCCAAGTTTGATGGGAAAGTTAACATCTTTGACCTTTATATCCTTAAACTTAGCATGCATGATACCCAATTATCTGCATAATTCAATAAAAACTAGCTTATCAATGA